>CM076571.1:423607885-423874794 GCA_034641835.2 Pinus albicaulis
TATTGTTACAAGATTGCATCTGAAAACACTCTGAGGACTCTAGAAGCGATCTGAAGGTGGGTGGAAATGGTGGAATATTAGGAAGGAGTGTAGAGGACATTTCCAAGCTTATATCTACTCAGTAGCGCATCTTACACAAGGGAAAAGTAAAACTAATGGTATCTTGTAGCCCTGTAATGCAATTTTTGTACACAAACAATGTTATGAAACCAGCTCACAAAATAGAAGAAAAGATAGATCAACACCTTAGAAATCAGCCTCTTCGAGGGGGCAACCTCCTTTACATTACATAAATGAACAATTATTGGATGATTCAAATAAAAAAACCTCCTATATATATAGGAGTCCATGGGATCATAATATAATCCTAGCCGACCTAATAATAATAATGTAAGGGCACAACAATAACAATAATGGGCTTTTATGGGGTACAATAATAACAATATGGGGACTAAAAGGGTACAAAAACAACAATAAGGGGGCTACACTAACAAAAATAAGGGACTACACTAGTAATATAGAGACCTAAAATGCACCTCTCCTTCAAAAAAGTGTTGTCCTCGATGCTTGAGTAGCTCTGGATTCTTCCGTATAAAATTCTTATCCTCCCATGTGGAATCTTCAATGGGTAAGTTCTTCCACTTCATGAGATACTCTTAAATTGATCGATTTTGTAGCTGTCGAGTTCTTGTTTTCGTGACTACTTCAGGTTCCAATATGATTTTTCCTTCCTCATCAATTTCTGGCAATATTTTTTGAAGTGGAAGTTTGTCACCTATAACCTTCTTTAAGCATGAAACATGGAAAACTGGGTGCACTCGAGAAGAATCAGGAAGCTCTAATTTGTATGTCATAGTACCAATCTTTTGAAACACCTTGTAAGGAACATAATGCTTTGGCGATAATTTATTATCCTTTTTAGCTTTCTTGAGGGACATTTGTTTGTATGGTTTTAGCTGTAAAAATACCCAGTATCCTACATCAAAACTTCTCTTGCTGTGATGTTGATCACTTATTGTTTCATTTGATTTTGTGCCAATTTTAGGTTATCCTTTAAGAGTTAGAGAACTTGTTGTTGATGCTCGATGTGATCTTCCACTGCTTGAACCTTAGAATTTTCTCTTAAAGATGATGTGATGGACGCTGGATGATATCCATAAAGTGCCATAAATGGGTTCATTTTTTCTATAGTATGGAAGGAAGTGTTATACCTCCATTCAGCTAGAGGTAACCACTTGACCCATTGTGTTTTTTTATCAGATACAAAAAACAAAGATATCCTTCCAATCATTTGTTCACTATCTCATTTTTCCCATCGGATTGAGGATGATAAGATGAGCTATGAGCTAGTTGAGTACCCAACAAGAAAATAATTCCATCCAAAAATTTCTAGTGAAAATGGGATCTCTTTCGCTTACAATAATCTTTGGGTTTCCATTTAGCTTTTGAATTGTTTCCATAAATGTAGTAGTAAATGTACTTGCTTTAAATGGATGAGATAATGCACAAAAGTGTGCATACTTGGTAAGTCTATCAACTACCACCATGATGAGCTGTTGTGGACAATTTGTCACCCCCTAGAGACAGTCTAGAGTTTCTATAGACCAGTGCCTAGGACATCTTAATATAGCAAGGAGCTCATTATATAGCTTGGGTTGTCAGTCCAAAAAGCTCGCTTACTATCTCTTGTTAAACAAGGAAGATAATTTAAATGGGACCAATCTCTCTCAGAAGCTGATACAAAGATAAGAATAATGTAGGAACATCATGTAAAACTCCAATACAAAGGCATCAGACAGTTAAGAGACAGCTTACTGTAAAGAGGGCCAGTTCAAATAATATATCACAGAAATCAAATATCAGAGAGTGGATGCAGTGAAAGAAATAATGAGAAAATACCAGTTGATATTAGACTGATACCCAGATATACAACAAAACCATGCATGGGCTTGCCAATTCAAGAATCCATACACAATCCTGGCATTTTAAAAGCACCCTCCTAAAACAACTGATATAGCAGAAAATATGGAAGAGCTGAACATGGAACAGTATATCATGACTAGGCCTATTTAAAGCGCTTGACTAATTCCAGAAAGGGCATCAACAAGGATGAATCCTTACTGCAAACTAGTGAGCCACTCGCATTCTAGAACATGATACAAGAAGATAAATAGCATGAAATAAGATATTGTATTAACACATGAGAGAAAATTACATACGTGAGATACCAAAGACCAGAATCCTCATTACAGTTATAACTCCTCCTCACTGAGACCCTACGGGCTCTGAGCCTTCATACATAAATATTACAAAATGTATACAAAAGCCTTTTCACTGCACAGTTTGCTGATAGAAATATGGAACCCTTACAATGTATTCTTTTTGGGGTTTTATAGAAAAGATAGAGAATTCTAGAGAAGGAGGTAGGTGGAGTACATTTAATGACTCAATTTGAATAAAATGGCGGAAAACATTCGCGCCCACACTGTGAATGACTAACTATAAATGACTGTACTTTACAATATGCCTCTAAAAATAAGTGATGGATGATGAAAATATCCTTATGAACAAGACACAAAATAATAAAATATATAATGTTCAGCCTTTCGCTGAGGGAAAAATCTGCTGCCATAAGATCCCTGGAATAACCTGCAATTCTGTACTGTACTCTTCGACTTTTAACTTTGAATTTAAATCCTGGACCTTTAATGCAGGGCGGAGAGTTCCTTGATTTTCTGGAGGGTTCTGTAGATTCATATCTTTGTTTTCTTTAATGATGGTCATTTCACACACCTACCCTCAGCTTCCCTCTTGAATTTCTTCCTCGAAAACAGTCAAGAGCGGTGCTCCTGATTTCCGCATACACAGCAGGCAAATTATGATGGATCACCGACCGCGGCGAACCTGCAAAAACACAAATTAGTTAAGAAAAACCAGACTGGGATGGAGGAGAGGGAAATGGTAGTGTCGAAGGTATGCGATGGGGCAAGAACGTGTAGGGTGGCGGAGAACGACAATGAGGATACGGGTAAACAGACGGGAACGTAGGTTTTTGTGTAAAACAATGGAAACACGACGAACGAATAAGAACGACGAATTAAGGATGAGAAACATATATATATCTATACAGTGGGAGAAAATAACATGGACACACGGGAACATGACGCGTGGATGTACGAAAGACAGGTGGCGAACTGAGGTGGCTGCGGGGTCAACAAACGGGGGGAAGACTGAATTCCGGCCGTTGGATCTTGGAAGACGGATCAATGGTTAGGAGGCGACGGGAATATCGCAGTGGTGGGGCCACAGAATGCGGCGGGCATAGGTTAATGGTTGGGTAACTCTGGAAGATATCAGCCGTCGGATGGAGATCAGCAGATCCAATGGCCCAAATGAATTCCGCTGCCCGACGATTGTACAGACTTTAACGCGTGGGGAAAGCTGTTTTATGGCCTGTACCAAAGACACGCGGCATGTTTTAAATGGAATCGCTGCTCCCACGGTAAATACCGCCGGCTCAGTGGAAGTGGTGTGGAATTTACCGCCGGTTTTCTGCGTGCGGGGCCCTCCACATGGAACGATCGCCGCTCCGTTGATTGAACTCGATCGGACGGCCACCATTGCGCTCGAGACATAAAACAATAAGCTCCCTTCCCTTTTAGCTTGTGGTTTTCGGGCTCGGGTCATGTGATGGTGACAGGAAAAGGGGCTAAGGCCCTGGGGCTTCGGCTCAATATAATTTTAATAGCAGGTTTTTAACCTTTGCACAAATGCATTTTCGGTAGGAAAAGATAATGTTGGACGGGAGCATGAGATTTTTTAGGCCATAGTGAGCATTTGAAATGGATTCGAATGGGGCAGCAAACCAAAATTCATAGGCGGGGGTAAATATGCACAACATCGGCTCCATCTGGGGACGACATGGTCGTCCTCAGGCATGTCGAGAACCCACAGACCACTGAATGTTTCACTCTGTTTTTCAAGTCCCTTGCGCTTCTTCTTCAGGTAATTGCCAGCATCCTTTATTTATGAAAATAAAAACTAAAATAACTTATATACAATATAATACATTCAGGCATTCCCAACCTGGGTCAGAATTGAAAGTATGGCTTGAGAAATTGGCCATTCACGGGGGCGTCCAGCAGATCACCCTGTAGGTTTTCTAACATGAAAGTATTATTTCCTCCTTGATTTACAATTTTGAATGGACCAAACCATAGTGGATCAAACTTGGCATGCTTGCCCTTCTCTGCTCTGCGAACATCCCATCTGAGAACCAGGTCACCAATTTGGAATTTTCTGTCTTTCGCATGCCGATCAAATACGTTCTTCATTTTCTCCTGATATTCTATCAATCTCTGATTCACCTGGTTCCGTGTTTCCGCCAATTCTACCAGCTGATTAATCCTTCTGATCATGTCATCTGGCTCTTCCTGGCTTTCCTGCATAAAACGTGCTACTGGAAATGCCAATTGCACAGGAAACACAGCTGCTCGCCCATACACCAGCTCATAGGGAGATTTCCCTGTTGCTCTTTTGCTGGTTACCCTATTTTCCCATAGAGCAAATTTTAATTGAGAGTCCCAATTCTTCTGATTTTCACTGATTGTTTTCTTCAAGGCTCTCACCAGGGTTTTATTAGAAGACTCTGCTAGGCCATTTCCCTGTGGATAATAAGCAGTAGAGTGAGTCAATATGATATTATATCGTTGGCAGAAATTTACAAACCTGGTAGATTTGAAAGCTTGTGCATTGTCAGTTACGATCCTAGCAGGGCAGCCAAACCTAGATATGATATTTTCCTCCATAAACTTAATTATCACAGTATCTGTAGCATTTCTTGTAGGTATGGCTTCCACCCATTTTGTAAAATAATCTGTGGCTGTTAGTATCCATTTATATTGGCCACTTGATGGGGGATGTATTTCTCCTATAAAATCTAATCCCCATTTCTGAAATGGTTCATTCACATGAATAGGAATCAAGGGCAGAGCTGCTAATTTCTGTCTTTCTGCAAATCTTTGGCACTTGTCACATGCCCTGACCCAAGCAAAAGCATCTGTAAATAATTTTGGCCAGTAAAAGCCAGCCTTCAGGATTTTATGAGCTGTAGCTCTCCAGCTGTAATGTCCTCCACATATTCCCTCATGAAATTTTGTCATTATATTCTCCACTTCATTTTCTGTGAGGCATAATAGTAATATACCTGAAGGGTCTCTCCAATATAGTTGTCCATTGGCAATTATGTATTTCTGGGATTTCATTCTTACAGCTCTGTATTTTATCTTATCACAACTTGGAGGACAGCTAAGTGTTAAAAGATATTCAACTATTTCTTTATACCAAGGACTAGTGAGATATTTCATGTGTACCTTTTGAGTGGCCATCTCCAGCCCTTGCTGTTCTTCTCCTTTCTCAGATTCTTCATTTGCTATCATGGATAAATTAATGCCCAAAGCTTGATGATTTGATTCAGATAACATCTTAGCAAGTCCCTGTCCTTTAATCAACTTAGTAGGCCTTATGTCCAAATCATACTCCTGTATTTTTGCAATCCATCTTCCTCTTTTACCTTCGCTATCCCCCTGGACAAGAATGTCTTTGACAGCTACTGTGGGAACATATGCAGTGATGTGAGACTGCAAAACATAAGTTCTAAAAGCTTTAAGGGACTTTACTAGGGCATATGACTGCTTCTCCAATATATTATATTTTAATTCATCATCATGCAGTACTTGACTGAAGAAAGCTATAGGCTGTTCATATCCATCTTCATTTCTTTGCAACAAAACTCCAGCAATGGTATGGGGTGAAGCAAATGAGAAGATCATAAATGGCTTATTGTAATCTGGTCCAGCTAGCACAGGAGCTTCAAAAAATGGATGTTTTATCCTTGTAAATGCATCTCTAGATTCCTGAGACCATCTTACTTCATTCTCCTTCTTCAACATATCAGTTATATGCCTAACTATCTCAGCATAGTTAGGAATAAACCTTCTTAGAAAATTAATTCGGCCTAAAAACACCTGTACTTCCTTCTTATTCCTAGGTAAAGGAATACTGTTTATCACTTCAACTCTCTTAGGGTCAATTTTCACACCATCTTTAGTTACAATGTGCCCTAAGAGTTTTCCCTCATCTAATGCAAATAAAGATTTTTGAGGATTGAGGGATAGGCCATACCTTCTACATTTTTCAAAAGTTCTTCTTAAATGCTCAATATGCTCATCATCATTCTTTGAAAACACTGTGATATCATCAAGATATACCACCAAAAACTTGTCCTGCTCTCCAACAAAGGCTATGTCCATTGCCCTCTGAAAAGTAGCTCCTGCATTAATTAATCCAAATGGCATCTTGGCATACATAAATGTTCCCCATGGTGTTGTAAATGCAGTTTTCTTCTGATCCTCTGGGAAAACAGCCAACTGATTATAACCAGAAAAACCATCCATCATTGACATTCTAGATGCTCCCACCACTTTCTGCAGGATGTGGTCCATCTTAGGCAGTGGATAATTATCCTTGAGAGATGCTCTATTCAAATTCCTGAAATCCACACACAGCCTTATTTCTCCATTCTTCTTTCGAACAGGAACAAGGTTTGCTACCCACTCAGAGTATCTCAATGGCACAATTATTTTGGCCTTCAACAACTTCTTGACTTCTTTTTCAATAGAGGGAAGCAGCAGAGGATTTATCTGTCTGAGCTTCTGCTTATAAGGCTTTGCATCTTCCCTCAAAGGAATTTTATGCTGCATTATATTAACATCAAAAGTTTTTAGGTCCTGATAGGACCAAGCAAATACATCTTTATAAGATTGAAACAACTTCAAATATTTTTCTTTATATTCGTCTGGGACCCTTTTAGATAATTTTACAATTTTGGGATCAGCATAAGTACCCAGATTCAAATCTCCCACTTGATCTTCTTCTGTCACCTTGTTTGGCTGCAATGGAATATCATCTTTGTTAAATAGTCTTTCTAGAGGCACCAGACCTCTAGGTATAACATTTCCTTTCAGCTGCAGCACCTTATTTCCTGCTATTCTTTCTTCCCATCTGTTTTCTGCAATATTTTCAACTTCTTCCTCCTCATTATCATCAATCTCCATATTGGAGAATTCTCCCACTGTCTCCATGAATCTCTTCATATGTTCATCATCTTAAAATACCTGCCAATGCTTTATATTATCTGGAATGGAAGGTCTGTAACGTACCTCCACTTCGTATCTTAAAAGTGGATTCTGAGGAGGACGGAATGTGCTGGCAGCTACAGCAAGAGAATCTGCTATTCTGTTTTGCTCCCGGGGCATGAACTGTATGTTAAATGCTGAGAAGAAATTTTCTATCATGTCCCACACTTCGTTTCTATAAGCTCTCAGCCGTGGATGCTTAGTTTGGCATTGATTTTTGATCTGTCTTACCACCAGCTCAGAGTCTCCCATGACTTTTAGACTTTGGATGCCCATATTTCTTGTTGTTTGCAGTCCCAATAATAGTGCCTCATATTCAGCTACATTGTTTGTAGCCTCATATTCCAATTTAAAGGACAGTGGCACCCATTTTCCTGTAGGAGAGATTAATAGCACCCCAGCTCCGTTGCCTTCCCTTGAATTTGCTCCATCAAAATGCAAAGTCCAAATTTCTGATTCCTGATTTTCTTTAGGCTGCTCAGCTTGGATTTGACCAAAAAGGGGCTCATGAGCATAATTTTGATTTTCTTCTAGAATTAGGCATGAGAAGTCTCCCTCTTTGTTATAAATTGGAGAATTCTCTGAGCAGTCAGCCTTAGTTACCATTTTAACAAATCTAGTCTCCCTGTATAACCTCCTCTCCTGGCCTCCAAAAACTGGGACAGTAGCATATGTTAAATCCAATTTGATTGACCCACCAATCTTTGTACCCCAGGACCTTGACAGTAACATGCCAAAGTGGGCTGGGATATCAGCAACCACAATGTCCATGACCACACTCTTTGCTGGAATTTGGGCCAAATTGACCACTAAATCTTTAATCATTCCCAAGCATTTAACTCTTTTAGAATCAAATGAATATAGGTCTTTGTATGGTCTTGTAATTTGCAGTCCTAGTTGTTCCATGACAGACAGAGGCATAAGATTATGGGAAGCCCCAGAATCTAACATACAATTGTGTAATAGCAGGTCATGGATAACTAAAGAGACATAAAAAGGAGGAGTAGAAGGGTCTATCTCCTCGATGTGTGGGCCAAAGACTACCATGGGTCTTTCTTCTTGAAGGTTTAAACTATCGGGTACAATTGGTATTTCAGGAGGAAGCATAAAGGAAGTAACTTGAGACTGATATACGGGCTGTTTTAATAATTCAGTCAGGGGAACTGGAATCTTAATTTTCTCAAGTTCTTTTTGCAGATTAAAAGCAGGAAGGGGTTTTTCTATCACAACTTCTTTTGACTCTTTATTTTCAGCTGAGAATTTAATTTCTTTTGATACAGGCTCAGCATTAGGAGGACTGAATATTTTTGAAGAGGAAGGAATCTGATCATTGGGCTGCAAAGGAGTATTTAGGGGATTCTTACCTTTTTCTATGTTCTTCTTTGTTGCTGATTCCTTCTGAGCAGATGCTTCTTTCTGAGGTGGCTCTTCTTCTTGGTCTTGAGTTCGGGTCCTCTTTCTTGAAGATCTGAGATCATACTTTACATTGAATTGTGCTTGCATGAAATCAGCAAATTGCTTACAATAATGATCAATCTCTGCTTCTTCTTCCTCATCTTACAATGGGCATTCCATATCATCATTATTTGAAAAAGCCAGATTTGAATCTTCTAATCCATAAGCTACATCTCCAGTGGAGTCATCTGCTGGTCCTTCCAGGTATAAGGGGTGAAGTACCTGGTCTTGTTGTTCCTTTGCTTCTCTAAGCAATATCTGCAATGGGGGTCTTCTGTACTGGGGATTATATCCTCTGTTTGGAACATTATAAAATTTCTTAGGAGCTGCATTTTTAGCATCCAGTTCAAGCTTGACCATCTTCTTTATCATTTTTCTTATCTCATCCATTTTATCCGAATCCTTTTCCTGATTAGAGGCCGAAACCTCTTCTTTACCTCTCCTCCTAGTATCTTGTTCAACTTTTCCCTTTAATTTCCCGGTAGAGGCAAAGTTCGCTTCTAACTCCAGAGCATCTGACTGAGCATCATCTAAAGTAGCAGGTTTCCTTTCTCTCAATGCAAAGCCGAAATCAAAATCAAAGGCTGTTATAAAAACTATCTTAGCAGCTGCTTCATGGGGCTTCATTTCTGGAGGCAGGCTCAAATATAGCTTGTTGAATCTTTTAATAAACTCTGTGACTCCTTCATTTTGATTCTTCTTCAAAGTATTAAACTCAGCAAGACACATTCCATAATCTTTCTTTTCCCCCCATTTCCTGAGGAAAGTATTTTCCATAATATCCCAGGTGGTTATTGAACGGTTTCCCAATGTCTTGAACCATTTTCTGGCTTCACCCTCCAAAGATTGCACAAATAATCTTAAGACCACATCCAGATGTTCAACATTTAAGTTTTCTGCAAAAGAGCAGAAGGTCTCAAGATGCTTCTGAGCATCAATTTCATTTTCTCCATTAAATCTCGGTAGAATCTTCAAGTAATCCTGTGGCATATCATTCAGTACCTGAGGTAAGGCCAGTGGAGCGTATTTGTTCAATAGAAAAGTAGGAACATTAGCCATTGGAGGAAGTGGGGGTTGTGTAACAGTCTGAGATACAAATGAAGGGAGAGGAGTAGGAGGAAGGGGAGTTTGAATGACAATGGGAATATATTGCACAGAAGCCTGAGGTGTAGATGGGAATAGTTCACGGTTAATAGGAGCTACTTCTGTAACTTCTTTAATTTCCTCAGCCTCGAAAGTAGGATGAGAATCTTCTTCAATCCAGGCGCTTCCTCTACGTGGAGTTTCTGAGTAAAACTTAGGATTTTCTGTTCTAACTTCTTGAGAAGAAGAGGGTGGATAATCTTCAACGGAATATTCAGGGTTCTCAGCACAAACTGACTTCCTTTCCTTCCAAACTCTTTTATGAATGATCTTCTCTGGGTCAGACACGTAAGGTGTCTTTGATTGGGATGTATCTAACCTCAAATGCGGCTTACGAGGAGCTAGGACTACCAACAAATTTATCAAATGAAAGCAGTGGAGTCACCAAGGTGAGAGATACGCAACTCTTCAACTCTCTGTGCTCACCTGATTAGAGAGTGAAAACAATTTGTCGAGACCCAGGGAAACTGATATTCTTGAATTCGCTCCTCGGCAACGGCGCCAGAAAGATGTTGTGGACAATTTTGTCACCCCCTAGAGACAGTCTAGAGTTGCCATAGACCAGTGCCTATGACATCTTAATATAGCAAGGAGCTCGTTATATAGCTTGGGTTGTCAGTCCAAAAGCTCTCTCACTATCTCTTGTTAAATAAGGAAGATAATTTAGATGGGACCAATCTCTCTCAGAAGTTGATACAAAGATAAGAATAATGTAGGAACATCATGTAAAACTCCAATACAAAGGCATCAGATAGTTAAGAGACAGCTTAATATAAAGAGGGCCAGTTCAAACAATATACCACAAAAATAAAATATCAAGGAGTGGGTGCAGTGATAGAAATAACGAGAAAATATCAGTTGACATTAGACTGATACCCAGATATACAACAAAACCATGCATGAGCACTTGATTGAATCCATACACAATCTGGCATTTTAAAAGCACCCTCCTAAAACAAACGATATAAACGAGAAAATATGGAAGAGATGGATATGGAACGGTATATCATGACTAGGCCTATTTAAAGCGCTTGACTAATTCGAAAGGGCATCGAAAGCTAGGATGAATCTTTGCGCAAACTAGTGAGCCACTCGCATTAGAACATGATATAAGAAGAAAAATAGCATGAAATGAGTTGTTGTATTAACACATAAGAGAGGTTTACATACTGTGAGATACCAAAGACCAGAATCCTCATTACAGTTATAACTCCTCCTCACTGAGACCCTACGGGCTCTGAGCCTTCACACAGAAGTATTACAAAATGTATACAAGAGCCTTTTCACTGCACAGTCTGTTGATTGAAATCTGGAACCCTTCTAATGTCTTATTTTTGGGTTTTTATAGAAAATATAGATAATTCTAGAGGAGGTAGATGGAGTACATTTAATGACTCAATTTGAACAAAAATGGCGGAAAGGATTCGCGCCCACTCTATGAATGACTGAATATAAATTATTGTACTTTAAAATCTGCCTTTAGAAATAAATGCTGAAGATGAAAATGTCTTCATGAACAAGACACAAATAATAATATATACAATGTTCTGCCTCTTACTGAAAGAGGGAAAATCTGCTGCCGTAAAACCCTGAGATAGCCTGCGATTTTGTACTGTACTCTCGGCCTTTAACTTTGAATTTAAATCCTGGATCTTTAATGCAGGGCGGAGCGTCCCTTGATTTTCTCTGGAGGGTTCTGTAGATTCATATCTTTGTTTTCTTTAATGATAGTCATTTCATACACCTACCCTCGACTTTCCTCTTGAATTTCTTCCTCGAAAACGGTCGAAGCGGTGCTCGATTTCCGTGTGCGCATCAGCCAAATTATGATGGATCAGCATTGCGGCGAACACAACGAAAACACAAATTAGTTAAGCCCAAACTGGGAGGCAAGGAGCGTGGAGGCGGAGAAGCGACGCTGAGGATACGGATAAGCGGAGACGGGAGCGTGGGTTTTTGTGTAAAACGGTGGTTACCGGCCCGAATGAATAAGAACAACGGGTGGGGGGATGGCTTATATATATATATATATATGGTGGGAGAAGCGGCACGGACACACGGGAGCCGGGATATGTCGATGTCTTGAAAGATAGATGGCGGGCCCGCGTAGGCTGGGGGGGGTCGGCAAAAACGGGGGGAAAGGGCGGAATTCCCGGCCGTTGGATCTTGGAAGACGGATCCAACGGTTCTGAGGTGGCCGGGAACATCGCGGTGGTGGGCCACAGGACATGACGGACACGAGATAATGGGCGAGCAGCTTCAGAGGATATCCGCCGTCGGATTGAGGCCAGCAGATCTAACGGCGCGGGTGAGTTCCGCTGCCCGACCTTTGTACAGACTTTAACGCGCGGGAAAGCGGTTTTTAGGGCCCGTACCAAAGACACGTGGCGCGTTTTTAATGGAATCGCTGCCCCCATGGTAAATACCGCCGGCTCGGTGGAAGTGGTGCGGGATTTACCGTCGGTTTTCTGCGCGCGGGGCCCACCACATAGAATGATCGCCGCTCCGTTGATTGAACTCGATCGGACGGCCACAATTGCGCCCGAAACATAAAACAATAAGCTCCCTTTCCTTTTGGCTTGTGGTTTTCGGGCTCGGGTCATGTGATGACGACAGGAAAAGGGGCTAAGGCCCTGGGGCTTTGGCTCAATATAATTTTAATAGCGGGTTTTTAACCTTTGCACAGTGGTCATTTCGGGCGAAAAAGGTAATTTGGACGGAGCATGAGGATTTTTAGGCCATAGTAAGCATTTGAAATGGATTCGAATGGGAGCGACGAGCCAAAATGCATAGGCGAGTAAATATGTACAACAATGACATTTCTTTCCTTCGGACTTAGTTAAAGCTTTGTGATGAAATCCACATTTAAACACTCCTCGATGTTGACTTAGAATATGGATAAAGATTGTATTAGACACAGGAGGTCTTAATTGTCACAACTTTATTTTGGTATGCAGACCAAAAATTTCACCACAAAATTTTGGATATCTAAATTTTTAGGCCATCCCAAAAATTATATCTTCACCACAGCTTGGTAACTTTTAAAAATCCCAAGTGTCCTCCTAAGGGAGAGGTGTTCGATTCAAAAAATAATATTTTGTTTTAGTTGGGAATTCTTACAAAGATATAGGCGATCTTTTGTACCATAAGAATCATTTTTCCAAATAAATGTGATCGGATGTATTGTGATCTTGGTGGAAAGCTTTTGAATGAGGTGTCCACACTTCTTCCTCATTCTTCCATTTCACTCCCTTGCTTCGTTATCACCACATGGTTTGAATAATATAAATGACACAAAGGAATGCTTCCTGCTCCTCATCCTTTCTTGAGGGTGCATACTGCAATAACATTTAGCTTCCCATTTTGTAGATGATTTCAAAGTCATAACCTTTCAGCATCTTTGTGACCCATTTGTTGCATCTTACGGAGATAGTCTTTGTTCCAAAAGAGTATTTAAGACTATCATGCATTTTTTACTGTGACAGTGACTTCCCATTAGGTAAGGTCTGCCATTTATTTAGTGCATGGAGTGTGCCAACATTTTCTTCTCATAAATAACTTTTTGTAAATACTTTCCTTTGATTGTATGACTTTCAACATCAATGGGTCTTCCTTCTTGCATTAAAACAACATCAATTCCATTTCACGAGGCATCACATTCCACAATAAAGGTTTTTGTGAAGTCTAGTGTATCCGCTCGAGATGCTTTAGGCACATTTTCCTCTTTAAGATGTTCCAAAGGCCTTAGTTGCTTCGATTCCATGAAAATGCATATTTCTTCAATAATGTTGTTAGAGGATTGCTACTATTGCACATAATTCTTAACAAACTTGCTTGATAATACCATGTGCCGCGAGTAAATCCTCACAAATGATTTATGGTTGTGGGGACTTTCCATTCCTTAGTAGCTTTAATTTTGTTGACCCAGGGTCTACCTTAACACCCTCTTGAGATACAATGATGACAGCCCAAATATTCTACCTCTTGTACTCCAAAAGAAACATTTGGAGGTTTTTGCATATAATTGTTTCTCACTGCCAATAGTTTGAGTACCCTATCAACATGTTGAACATGATCCTTCCAAGACCTGATGTGAGATTAGTATATGATCAAAAAATACTAACGATTTCTAAGGAAGGGTTTGAAAATGGAATTCATCAACCACTTGAAATGTAGAGAGGTGCATTGGTAAAGGCCAAAGGTTGATACACACGACCGTTTGTGGTGCCAGAACGAAGGAAAAAGTAGGCCGCCATTGATAAACGGAGACATTCTAGAAAATGATTGACCTAAAAATGAGCGGAGTACACTTCCATATGGATACGAACATTTTGTGGTCCGACATATGGAGTATAAAGATGTGCACATCACCGACTTTCATATGGTGGGTATCCAGCTCAAATACTAGATAAGATGGAAAGTCATTGGATGGATGGCATTTGATATTGAGCGCTGATGATGTCAATAAAGGATCAAAGCCATTCGGTACTCATAAATAATCCGTATGATTTTGTGAGTGAGATACGCGAGTCGAAACAGATTTCGAGCTATAGCTGCGGATCTACGTTAATTCAAATTGGGAAACTTTTCAAAAACTCTTAAATAATCGGAAATCACTTAGCAATGTTAGAGTATGCCTTTAAATTTTATAAAACAACGATATGTCTTCATTTTTTAAATAATTTTGGACCTACCAAATGATGTGAAAGACTTTGGTTTGGCAAATAATCGTAAACTATCAACCTTTATAGCCCCTACGACACAACTGTCGACCTCTCTTGGTCCCCAGAAACCTTTCACTTCAACTAGAAATTGAGTACGTGTGTTGCAGATATAAAGGATATCCAACTTAAATTTATCAATCCATAGTTCATACAAACTTAAGAGGTGGCCATGTTAAATGCACAATAAAGAAGATTTCTACCTGGACTGCTATGAAGCAATGGATTAAACTAAAATTTTCAGAGACCATATTGCAGAATTATAAGGAAGGAAACTACTAAACTTCACTTTACAAGAAAGAAGAAATTGAAACTTTAATTTTCCTACTGCATCAAGGAGACACTAATCTATTTTCAGAAAATAAAAATAAATAAATAAATAAATAAAATGTTGGAAAGTAAAACCCTAATTATGTTTCGCAAAAATTAAATGACAGGAATGTAAACCTAGACTAGTTGCATGGAATCAAATGCAAGCAAGAAAAACTATTTTATAATGTTTAAAGTAAACTCTAATCTATTTACAGAAACCATCAAATTCTCAAAGGAAATCAATGCAAACTATTTCTATGCTACTTAACTCATGATCAAAATAGTAAACCTTAATTGCATATTTAAAGCTATGATGATGAGAAAATGGTATACAAAGGGTGGTTGGTTTTCTCTAATTGGATTCCAAGGCTTAGGGGACGTTGCTAAGTGATGAAAAGCGAAAAATAGTCTTAAGAAGCAATTCTGGCCAAATTCCAATAAATTCTATGAAGTACTACAGGATTGCTATAGGATGCCCCGTATTGTTACAAGATTGCATCTAAAAAACACTCTGAGGACTCTAGAAGCGATCTGAAGGTGGGTGGAAATGGTGGAATATTGGGAAGGAGTGTAGAGGACATTTCCAAGCTTATATCTACTCAGTAGCCCATCTTACACAAGGGAAAAGTAAACTAATGGTATCTTGTAGCCCTGTAATGCAATTTTTGTACACAAACAATGTTATGAAACCAACTCACAAAATAGAAGAAAAGATAGATCAACACCTTAGAAATCAACCTCTTCGAGGGGGCAACCTCCTTTACATTACATAAATGAACAATTCTTGGATGATTCAAATGAAAAAACCTCCTATATATATATAGGAGTCCATGGGGTCATAATATAATCCTAGCTGACGTAAAAATAATAATGTAAGGGCACAAAAATAACAATTATGGGCTTTTATGGGGCATAATAATAACAATATGGGGACTAAAAGGGTATAGAAACAACAATAAGGGGGCTACACTAACAAAAATAAGGGACTACACTAGTAATATAGAGGCCTAACATGCAACTCTCCTTCAAAAAAGTGTTGTCCTCGACACTTGAGTAGCTCTGAATTCTTCAGTATAAAATTCTCATCCTCCCATGTGGAATCTTCAATGGGTAAGTTCTTCCACTTGATGAGATACTCTGAAATTGATTGATTCTGTAGCTCTCGAGTTCTTGTTTCCGTGACTGCTTCAGGTTCGAATATGATTTTTCCTCCCTCATCAATTTTTGGCAATATTTTTTGAAGTGGAATTTTGTCACCTATAACCTTCTTTAAGCATGAAACATGGAAAACTGGGTGCACTCGAGAAGAATCAGGAAGCTCTAATTTGTATGTCATAGTACCAATCTTTTGAAACACCTTGTACAGACCATAATTCTTTGGCGATAATTTATTATCCTTCTTAGCTTGCTTAAGGGACATTTGTTTGTATGGTTGTAGCCATAAAAATACCTAGTATCCTACATCAAAACTTCTCTTGTTGTGATGTTGATCGCTTATTGTTTCATTTGATTTTGTGCCAATTTTAGGTTATCCTTTAAGATTTAGAGAACTTGTTGTTGATGCTCGATGTGACCTTCCACTGCTTGAACCTTAGAATTTTCTCTTAAAGATGATGTGATGGACGGTGGATGATATCCATAAAGTGCCATAAATGGGGTCATTTTTGTTGCAATATGGAAGGAAGTGTTATACCTCCATTCAGCTAGAGGTAACCACTTGACCCATTGTGTTTTTTTATCAGATACAAAAAAACAAAGATATCCTTCCAATCATTTGTTCACTATCTCAGTTTTCCCATTGGATTGAGGATGATAAGATGAGCTATGAGCTAGTTGAGTACCCAAACAAGAAAATAATTCCGTCCAAAAATGTCTAGTGCAAATGGGATATCTGTCACTTACAATGATCTTTGGGCTTCCATGTAGCTTTTGAATTGTTTAAATAAATGTAGTATCAAATGTACTTGCTTTAAATGGATGAGATAATGCACAAAAGTGTGCATACTTGGTAAGTCTATCAACTACCATCATGATGAGATTCTTTCCTTCGGACTTAGGTAAACCTGTGATGAAATCCATTGAAACCCCCTCCCAACGTTGACCTGGAATGGATAAAGGTTGTAGCAGACCCGAGGTCTTAATTGTCTTAACTTTATTTTGTTGTTAAACAAAACATTCCGCCACAAACTTTTGAATATCAGATTTAAGGCCATCCCAAAAAAATCTTTCTTCACCCTGTGGTAAGATTTTAAAAACACTGAGTTTCCTCCTAAGGGAGAGGTGTGAAATTCCAAAAGAATATTTTTTTTTAGTGGGGAATTATTATAAATAATTAGGCGATATTTGTATCATAAGTAATCATTTTTCCAACTAAATGGATCAGATGTATTGGGATCTTGGTGCAAATTTTGAATGAGTGTCCACACTTCTTCGTCATTCTTCCATTCCTCCCTTGTTTCAGTTATCCAATCTGGTTGGATAATATAAATGACACAAATAAATGCTTCCACCTCCTCATCCTTTCTTGAGAGTGCATCTGCAACAACATTTAGCTTCCCTTTTTTGTAGATGATTTCAAAGTCATAACCCAACATCTTTGTGACCCATTTTTTCTACTCTTCTGGAGATTGTCTTTGTTCCAAAAAATATTTAAGACTATCATGATCATTTTTTACCTTGAAGTTTCTTCCCATTAGGTAAGGTCACCATTTCCTTAGTGCATGTAGTATTTCCAACATTTCTTTCTCATAAATAGATTTATGTAAATACTTTCCTTTGATTGGACGAATTTCAACATCAATGGGTCTTCCTCCTTGCATTAAAACAACACCAATTCCATTTCCTAAGGCATCACATTCTACAATAAGTGTTTTTTTGAAGTTTGGCGTATCTAAGACCGGTGCTAGGCACATTTTCTCTTTACGATGTTCAAAGGCCTTAATTGCTTCAGGAGTCCATGAAAATTCATCTTTCTTCAATAATGTTGTTAGAGGTGCTACTATTTTACCATAATTCTTAACAAACTTGTTATAATACCCTATTAAGCCGAGAAATCCTCGCAAATGATTTATGGTTGTGGGGACTTTCCATTCCTTAATGGCTTTAATTTTTTTAGGGTCTACCTTAACACCCTCTTGAGATACAATATGACCCAAATATTCCACCTCTTGTACTCCAAAGAAACATTTGGAGGTTTTTGCATATAATTGTTTCTCCTCCAATAGTTTGAGTACCCTGTCAACATGTTGAACATGATCCTTCCAAGACCTACTGTTGATTAGTATATGATCAAAAAATACTTACAAAAAATTTCTAAGGAAGGGTTTGAAAATGGAAATTATCAACCCTTGAAACGTAGAGGGTGCATTGGTAAGGCTAAAAGGCTGATACACAACCGTTTGTGGCTGAACAGGAAAATTAGGCTAAGATTGACAAATAGACATTCCAACAAATGTTTAACCTAAAAATGATGGAGTACTTCCATATGGACCGAACATATGTGGTCCCCCAGCATATGGAGTATAACTATATTGCACATACTAACTTTCATATGATGGGTATCCAACATATACTTGATAAGCTAGATGGTAATTGGATGGACCAGCCTGATATTGAGCTGATGATGTCAATAAAGGATTAGGTCATTCAATACTCATAAGAGATGAACCAGATAGAATTCCAGATGATGACATGGGCGAAGTCCATGAACTAGAGGAGACACTAGAGTAGGTTCCATTTAAATCCTAATAATCGAGTGGGATTGACGGACCACCATAAATATGAGACTCGAGTGTCGTCGAAAACCTCGAAGATGAAGAAAGAGTAGATTTTGTTGCAATTGTAACATATGGTACAGTCTGGGATGTTGTCTCTACCATGGTTAAATAACCCAGCAAATACTCTAACGAATCTACGGGAACTTGAGAGTGAAAAGGATCAACAAGAGCAGAGTAGGTCAAACGAGGAAAATACTGATACAAATGAAGCCCCGACCCAAAATGAGTGGGAGTTGAAGGGGTTGTCTCTTATTGAAGTTATTTCTCTGTAGAAGTCAAACTAGGTGGAAGCACTTCACTGTCAGGCTTGAGATAAATTCCAGGCGGTAAAATTTGCGGTAAAGAGGAAGACTCGATGGATACGGATGACTGAGGATCAGACGGTTTCACCAGAACAACTTATTTTTGTTCAAATTCAGGATTAAGATGTTCTGGTAAAAGAACAATGGGTTCCGGATCGACTTCTATTTGAGCAAGCTCGGGTTCTGGATTTACCGTTTCATTGAATTGAATTTCAGTGTCGTCAGGTAACTGTGAGGGTTCCATCTCGATAGTAGCAGATTAACCAAGATCAGTTGAAACGACTCGAGACTCGGTACTCAAAGGATCAGATGTCTCTGGTATATCAGATGATGTAGCACCAAGAGTTCTAAAGGTACCAGACTCGATAGGATGAGCGTGCCTTCGTCTACTTGGTGTAGCTTCTGGTGGTAATGGTGGTTTATTCACTGTCCTACGCAAATGATGGGGAAAGGGTTGATCTTCTTCCATGATTGCTGATTTATTTTATATAAAAAAAAAAAAACAAAAAGAGGGTAATGCTAGGCAAAAGGTTTACCAAGAAACTGTGAACTGCAATATACCGCCCCAATAAACCAAGGACTTATGTACGTGCAGGCAATCTCCCTGAATGTTGTGTTCGGTGTATCACAGGTACAAGGCATTGAACTCAGTTATCTATGGATGGTAAGAAACCTAAAGTTTTCCTCCCAAATATACATGAAGGTATGTGGAGGCCCAATCCGTATTGGCATTTTCTAATGTGAAACCGCACAGTGCGAGCATCCCCTTATAATTTTCGTACTAGAATACTGTCTGATATACCCGAAAGTACGTGGAAAAGCTCTGATATACTTGCGTACGTGGAACGAGGTATCACACTAGGAATGTATCGTATACAATTAACGAAAACTGCTATGTTTTAACGATGTCAGAACATGTCTTCTAGCCTAGACCTCTAAATTTTATCGTTAATGTTACAATGCTTCCTTAGATAAATTCAGATAAATTTTATGTTGATCTTGCTTATTAGTTTGTCTTTCAGGTTCAATATGAGATGTATTGAACATTCCTAGAATGGAATTATAATTATATGCATTCATTTCGAATTTATTTTCGACAATGAAAAACTAGCTACAAGGGATAAAGCAATCAGATTGTATGCAATCAACAAGGAGCACATATAAATGTAATTTCCCTAAACTATTCCTATGCAACACTCACAATTCCTATATGCAAATGCATGTTTTTGTTTTCAATTTATTTTAAGTTTAGATGAACGAAAAAGAAACTAATGCATAAAAAATCACTCAAAACTTTCAAGAGAAATGAAGACTGAAACGACAATTCCTCTTTTCAAAAATAATGAATTGATCAAATGTAAAATTTATCTTTGGAACTATTCGAAAATGACAAAGAAAACAAAAAGAAACATTGATCAAACAAATCCAAAGTGAGGCAAGAAGAGTAGATTCAATCTGGCCTCTAGAGGGAATCAATCACTCAACTTCAGCAAGCAAGACACTGACATGAATTGGAAAAAGAAAAAATATGATAGATTTTGGTAGGTCACAGGGGAAACACACCCCTGAGTGGGAGACAGTGCGTTGCAGAGCACTGTCCCTAAGCCAGTAACGTTATGCAGAGCACTGTGTCAAGACCAACAATGTGTTGGTGCCAGAGGACTCTTTGAAAAAGTAATCAAACACACTACTTTTGATAAAACACATTCAAATGGTTGAAAATAAGCAGGAAAAGTCTACTAGATGTTGATGGATAAGGAAAAAACCACCAGGGATGATTCGTCGATCCCTAGTATGGTCGCCTATTTGTTTTACGGAAATAAAACCTGTAGATAAGTATGATTTCCCTAACTATGGTGGTGCACATAGAACAACAGAAAGAAAGATATCTAATATTTTCCTTAAAATAAATAGATAAAGGGAGGAAAACCTACTTGTAATCTATGTGCTTTTCCTCGCCTCCCTTCATCACTTCTGTTGCTATCAATCTAACTGAACTCGCTTGATTGATACTTGAAATGGAAAATAGAACACATAAAACAACATGAAGGAAATATGATCTATTCAAGTTAAACAATTTGAATTGATTAAATTCATAAATACACATATAACATCATTGACACATACATTAGGAAAGAAACAAATGTATTTATTATGAAGTAGAAGGAAGAGTACAACTAGTTGATCGATTCATTTTCACTCATCCAGCTTTAGTTCCATCCTCATCACATCCAGCATCAACAATCTAGCATCATCACAGTACATGCACGATACCTCCAAGAGCTGTGATCTCACCAGCATAACTCTGCTTAACACAAATTCTTGCTCTCTTGTGCACTATAATCAATGCTCTGTTTATAAGTAGACGAAGGTAGTTAGACATAAATGAATTATTGAATGGATTTCCTAAAAATGGATGAAGAGGTTTCCTTGTTCATGGGAATAGGAGGATAAGAGGCTTAATGGATTCATGGTGTCCATATTTGAAGCTATCAAATGAGGTGAAAGTTGGAACAACTTCTATAAGCCACTAGAGTTGGGAAAATTCCCAGAATCCAATGAACAAGTCGCTCCCAGTTGACCAACGCACTCTAAAGTGGGCCTAGATCCTCTACAATGTAGCCTTGCATGGGAATATATGCTCTGCAAAGCAGTTACTGTTGTCTAGGGGTGCATTGATGGCTCAATGGGACACTTCAACTGGCATCTAAGCAGTGAAACTTTCATGAAGGAAAACCACCAATGGGATGACTTGTTTAGGGCATGTAGCAGCTAATTTAGAGTATGATAGACCCTAATGGATATTTATCTATGTTTTGGGATGATGCCCAAATTTACTTGTAACATCTACGAAGGCATACATACTCTACCCCCTCTAGTTTTGAACATCTGACCCCTTAGGAGAAAACACATACCCTTAACCATTAAGCCAAATCAACACTCAAGATAACGAATACCACAAGCTATTCCCATTATGATTTTGTAGTGAGTCTGCGAGTCAAGAAATTTCAGCTTGTGATATCGATCTACATTAATTCAAACTGAGCAACTTTCAGAATTCTTGAATAATCAAAATCACGTAGCAATATTTGAATGTCTTTAAATTTATAAAACAACGATATATCATTATGTTTAAATAACGTTGGACCTACCAAATAGGAGGGTGTGTAGACTCTGGTTTTGCAAATACTCGTAAAATATCAACCTTTTTGGTCCCTCGGTACAACATCCAAGCAACTTTACAATATTTCAATGTCGACATTCCCCAAAACCTTCACCTCATTCATAAACTTTGCGTTGCCCTAACTAGAAATTACAGACATCTTCTCCACTACTATTTCTTTTGTCTTTTGTGTTTCCCTGAAAGAACAAGTCACGTCAACAACAAATGAAAAGCCATCTTCTTGGATCTATAATCTTATTAATATGTGCATGAGACAATAGGTCCTATGGGAAAAAAATACAAATTATCAGTGAGCTAAGGATCTGTTTGATTTGGCAATTTGATGGGCTAACATCATAGAAATTAGCAATATTACCAATATATTCATATAAGTGAGATGAATGTGGCAATAGGGTTGACTAGAATTTTAAATGGGAAGTCATGGATATATCTTTAAAAAAAACAAAAAAAACAAAAAACAAATAATCACAAATTTCATTTTATGAAATGTAAATAACTTAATAAATTTAAATACACCTTGATGATCAAGAATATTTTTTTAATCAAATTTTAAATATACATATATTATTGTAGTGATATAAATTAAATGATCAGTAATGGCCTATAGGCAACAATCCATGATAGACATCAAAACATTTATTTATTATACATCTCATTTCCATTAAAAAAACATAAAAATCAACTAAATTATAACTTTATTTTAAATTATTATTGTTGTTATTAATTACAAAATAATTAATATATGAATTAAACATATTGTAGCAAAATTCTTAGCCATGGTGATTCACTTCCATTTAATCATGGAGTTTTCCAACCAGTTAAATAGGTTTTGTTTTTTTTCAACAAAAGAAATAGTGCCTAGAGCACCTCTTGGGCATACATAGTCTTGCCTAGGACAGGACCTCTAGGGACCAAATGTTATGAAACCAGCTCCAAAAATAGAAGAAAAGAGAGATCAATGCCTTAGAAATATCCACTTCGAGGGGAAACCTCCAATACATTACATAAATGAACATTTCTTGAATGATTCAAATGAACAAAGCCTCCTTTCTATATATAGGAGTCCATGTGGCCACGATGTAATCCTAGCCGACCTAACAATAATAATGTAAGGGCACAATAATAACAATATGGGGGTTACAGGGGTACAATAATAACAATAAGGGGGTTACACTAGCAATAATAAGGGACTATACTAGTAATATAGGGACCTAAAATGCTCCTCTCCTTCAAAAAAGTGTTGTCCTCAATGCTTGAGTAGCTCCGAGTGCTTCTGTATAAAATTCTCATCCTCCCATGTAGAATCTTTAGTGGGTAAGTTCTTCCATTTGATGAGATACTCTGAAATTGATTGATTTCATAGTTGTCGAGTTCTTGTTTCCGTGATTGCTTCAAGTTTCAATATGGTTTTTCCTTCCTCATCAAGTTCTGGAAATATTGCTTGAACTGGAAGTTTGTCCCCTATAGCCTTCTTTAAGCATGAAACATGGAAAATTGTATGCACTCACGAAGAAGCAGGAAGCTCCAATTTGTATGCCATAGTACCAATATTTTGCAGCACCTTGTAAGGACCATAATAATTTGGCGATAATTTATTATCCTTCTTAACTTGCTTGAGGGGCATTTGTTTGTATGGTTGTAGCCATAAAGATACCCAGTCTTCTACATCAAAAATTCTCTCGCTGCAAAGTTGATCTGCCTGTTTTTTCATTCGATTTTGTGCCAAATTTAGGTTATCCTTTAGGATTTGGAGAACTTCTTGTTGATGCTCAATGTGATATTCCACTGCTTGAACCCTAGAACTTTCCAGTAAAGAAGATGTGATGGACGGTGGATGATATCCATAAAGTGCCATAAATGGGGTAATTTTTGCTGCAGTATGGAAGGAAGTGTTATATCACTATTCAAAGAGAGGTAAACACTTGACCCATTGTGCTTGCTTATCAGATACAAAACAACGAAGATATCCTTCCAAACATTTATTCACTATCTCAGTTTGACCATTGGATTGAGGATGATAAGATGAGCTATGAGCTATTTGAGTACCCAAACAAGAAAATAATTTCATCCAAAAATTTCCTGTAAAAATGGGATCTCTATCACTTACAATAATCTTTGGGTTTCGATGTAGCTTTTGAATTGTTTCCATAAATGCAATAGCAACTGTACTTGCTTTAAATGGATGAGATAATGCACAAAAGTGTGCATACTTGGTAAGTCTATCAACTACCACCATGATGACACTCTTTCCTTTAGACTTAGGTAAACCTGTAATAAAATCCATTGAAATCTCCTCCCAACGTTGACTTGGAATGGATAAAGGTTGTAGAAGACCCAGGGGTCTTAATTGTCTCAACTTTATTTTGTCTGGGCAAACCAAACATTCCGCCACCAAATTTTGAATACCGAGATTTAAGGTCATCCCCAAAAAATTATTTCTTCACCCCGTGGTAAGTTTTTAAAAATCCCCTGAGTGTCCTCGTAAAGGAGAAGTATGCAATTCCAAAAGAATATTTCCTTTAGTTGGGAATTCTTGCAAATATATAAGCGATCTTTGTACCATAAGGAATCATTTTTCCAACTAAATATATCGTATGTACTAGGATCTTGCTGCAACGTTTGAATAAGTGTCCGCACTTCTTTGTCCTTCTTCCATTCATCTATTTCTTTGGTTATCCAATCTAGTCGGATAATAGAAATGAGACAAAGAAATGCTTCCACCTCTTCATCCTTTCTTGAGAGTGCATCTCGCAACAACATTTAGCTTCCCTTTTTTGTAGATGATTTCAAAGTCATAACCCAACATCTTTGTGACCCATTTTTCGTTTGCTCTTCTGAAAGATAGTCTTTGTTCCAAAAAGTGTTTGAGACTATCATGATCAATTTTTACCTTGAAGTGTCTTCCCCATTAGGTAAGGTCTCCATTTATTTAGTGCATGTAGTATTGCCAACATTTCCTTCTCATAAATAGCCTTTTGTAAATACTTTCCTTTGATTGGACAACTTTCAAAAGCAATGGGTCTTCCTTCTTTAATTAAAACAACACCAATCCCATTTCCCGAGGTATCACATTCCCCAATAAAGGTTTTTGTGAAGTCCGGCATAGCTAATATCGGTGCTAGGCACATTGCCTCTTTAAGATGTTCAAAGGCCTTAGTTTCTTCAGGAGTCCATGAAAATGCATCTTTCTTCAATAATGTTGTTAGAGGTGCTACTATTCTCCCATAGTTCTTAACAAACTTGCGATAATACCCCTGTTAACCCGAGAAATCCGTGCAATCGCTTTATGGTTGTGGGGAATTTCCATTCCTTAATGGCTTTAATTTTTGTCTAGGGTCTACTTTAACACCCTCGTGAGATACAATATGACCCGGATATTCCACCTCTTGTACTCCAAAGAAACATTTCAATGTTTTTGCATATAATTGTTGCTCCTCCAATAGTTTGAGCACCACTGTCAACATGTTGAACATGATCCTTCCAAGACCTGCTGTAGATTAGTATATCATCAAAAAAATATAGCACAAATTTTCTAAGGAAGGGTTTGAAAATGGAATTCATCAACCCTTGAAATGTAGAAGGTGCATTGGTAAGGCCAAAAGGCATGACAAACAAAATTCATAATGACCCTCACGAGTTCGAAATGTTGTTTTCGAGAATATCTTGAGTCTTCATTCTAATTTGATGATATACTTGAACGAAGATCCAACTTAGTAAAATAAATTGCTCCATGTAATTCATCCAATAATTCATCAATCACGGGAATGAGAAATTTACCTTTAATAGTGAGCTTATTGAGCTCCCTATAATCCGGACACATGTGCCATGATCCATCCCTCTTGTGCACCAATACTACCGGGAGCAGAAAGAACTTTGACTAGGTTGAATTATACCGGCCTTCTAACATTTCACGCAATCATACGTTCAATTTCGCTCTTTTGGACATAAGGATATCTATCGTAACCGATGTTTGGAGGAACAATTCTTGGAATCAAATGAATAGCATGATCATGATCATGAATAGGTGGGAGTTATTTGGGAGTTTCAAAAACCTTGGAATGATTGTCCAAGACTTTTTGGAGATACTGGAGAAATAGATGATTTTTATGTTGGAACTTCTAGTGAGCATACTTGTACAATTATGCCTCGTTGTTCTTTTCTTTCAAAAGATTTGTCATGACATTAGAGCTTATTATCTTTCCTGGCTTCCCCTACGATACCCCGTAATTCGATTTCCTTTCCTTCCAATAAGAAAAGTTTTTGAAATCAAAAGCTATCGTCCCCAAATATTGTAACCATTGTACTCCTAGTACAACATCAACGACCTCCCATTGGAATGGAAAGCATTGGACTATTTCAATACATACTCCCCCATGGCTAGCTTGATATTATGGAATTTTTTCGGAGCAATTTATAGTTCCTCCATTTGCAACCATCACTTGACATTTTGGTGCTTGGGTATAGGAAACAATTCAATTCCTTGGCTACCTTACAATGAATAAAATTATGGGTACTACCTAAATCAATCAATACTATTACCTTTTTCTTCTTGATATGTCCTTCTATCTTGAGAGTTTGATGAGTGGTAATTCCTCGCGAATGCATTACACAATATGGTCGGACTTATTTCTTCTTCTTCTAGGGTTGGCTCTCGGGTGTATATCCTCTTCTTTTGAAGTTTTTTGTTCATTTTCATCTTCCTCTTCACAATCTATGTAAAATAATTTCTTCTCAAAGGCACACTTATGACCTTTAGTGTATTTTCTATCACAAATCGTAGCAAAGTCCTTTTGCTCTTTTTTTCTTCCAATTGTTGTGGTGTCAACCTTGTAGGTTGTGGAAGTCTAGTAGTAGAAACACTTCCATCTTTATAGATGTGAGTGGTAGGCTTCCTTGTCGCCATAATTTTACATTCAATTTTTCTTGCCAACCCGAATGCCTTCTCCAATGAATCAAAGTTCCCAAACACGAACTTCATGTTAGATGCTATCCTTTAAAGTCCCTATGAAGATAACAATCATGTGTTCCTCTCGGAATATCAATTACCCTTATATTCAATTTTTTGGAAGTCCTCAATGTGCTCCCCCATTGAACCCTTTTGTTTGAGATTTATTAGTTGGCTAAAGAAGGTGTTGCTCTTTTGTATCCTCATAATGTTCTATCATTTCCTCCATAAATATTGACCAAGTGACAATTTTTTTACAAGAGCAAAGCCATCGATACCATACAAATGTATTTTGTTCTAAATGTAAAGTTACAATGCGTAGCTTTTATGTGTTTTTGCACATTATTGAGATCAAAAATATTGCTCCATTTGTAGTATCCATGTTACGGGATCCTTGCCATCAAACTTCCTCATATCCATCTTTGGAATATGGTGGTTCTTCCTTCCAACATTAGAGTTTATGAAATCACGATTAACATTTATTTTGTTCTCATCATGATTTTCCTCTACTATATTTTCGCCATTAGGAAACATTTCTTGTATCAACTTTGTCAAACCTTCCATGTCCGCTTTTAGATCATTCTTCATGTTTTCCATGTTGTTTCTCATTTTTTTCTTCCATGTCATCCATCTTAGCTTCCATGCCAGCTTCCATGCCATCCATCTTAGCTTCCACGCCTTTCTTCAAACAATCCATATTATTCTTCAAAACCATCCATTTTTCGTTTCCACGCCTTTCCTTCAAAACGTCCCATTTCATTTTTTTGTTGCTCTTTGCAAGAGCGAAATTTAGTGCACTTGCTCTTGTAATTTTGATAGATCATGTTGCAATTCTTCATCTTCATGAATCAAGTAGAGTACTATAAGGGCTTAATGGGTGTTGAATTATTTTTTAGGGGGCATTTTAGAACCCAATACCGATATCTATGCTCAATAGGCCTTTGGAATCACTTAAAATTGTTTTTTCAAACAAGACTTATGCAATTTCAAAAAAACAATACACACATTTTTTCTTGATTTTGAGGAGCTCGATATTGAAACTGAATTATCTTTGTGATTTCGAGATCCTTAATATTTGAAATTCGGCCCCTGAAGTAGCCTTCTAAATCTTCTTCGAATGCCATATGTCTAACCCTGATTTGGATTCTTGAAGACAAAGTTATGCCCAATCTCCTACGATAACCTAATTATGGACTAGTTCAATAGGGTGAAATTGTACAACTTTCCACGTGTCACTGTTTCCTCCTTTGGCTCTGAAATTGAGATAGAAGAAGCTACAGTTCATGTAATTGCGGCCACTTTTTACAGAATTCCAATCCAATGCTCGTAGAGAGAGTTATGATGATTTTCCCACGGCCACCTCTTTGAGATAAAATTGGGGGGCACGAAAAATCCCTAACTTCCCTGAGATCATATCTCCGAAAATATTGCGAATAAAGCTTTGAAATTTTTCCACGACGTTTATCGTGATTGCGGCTTCGCTCTGTGAAAATTTCAGCTTTCTCGAACCCTTATAGAAAACACGTTATAGTGAAAATATCATGATGACTCTGTTTAGGTTAAATTCATGAGTCTACAAAAATCCCTAACTTGCACTGAGATCATATCTCCCGAAAATATTGCAAACCAAGATGCTGAAAATTTTTCCATGATGTTCCTCGGGATTTCGGCTTTCACTCTGTAACCATTTCAACTTTTGAACCTTCGTAGAAAAAATAAAAGTTATAGCGAAAATTCCACGATGACCTATTTGGAGCAATGAAACCCTAGAATCCAAGGGTCACGATGCAAATGTTATGAAACCAGACTCCAAAAATAGAAGAAAAGAGAGATCAATGTCTTATAAATAGCCAATTCGAGGGGAAACCTCCAATACATTACATAAATGAACAATTCTTGGATGATTCAAATGATCAAAACCTCCTTTCTATATATAAGAGTCCATGGAGCCATAATGTAATCCTAGCCGACCTAACAATAATAATGTAAGGGCACAATAATAACAATATGGGGGTTGCAGGGGTACAATAATAACGTGAAGAGGGGTTACACTAGCAACAATAAGGGACTATACTAGTAATATAGGGACCTAACACCAAACCTCCTCACCTAACAATTGGAAAACATCCTTGGGACTCTACAAATAAGTTTTGTTACAATAGTTATGGTTTATCAATGTCACATGGCCAAAAAAACCATAACTTATTTCATATGACATTTTTTTTAAATTGATCAAGTTAATTGACAAACATAACCACTTTTAAAATAAATTTCAACTTAAACCTTAAACTTCAACCTTTAATGTACTACTACTAAGAATATTATTAAATATTCCATGAAGGTTAAATCTCTACTATTCACCTAGTAATAATTGATAATTAAATTAAAATTGTAGAAAACTCTATTTTAAAATACACACATGGAATAATTATTGATCATTAAATTTAAAGTGTAGAAATCTTATTTCAAAATAAAGCATATTTGTCAACCTAAATATAAATATAATATATGTAATAAAAAGCTAAAAAAATAGTAACATAAACATTTTATGTAAAGACATGGACAACCGTGAGGTACTAGGAGACTAGAGCTCCCCACTCGCAGTCTACGGAGAGCCGACATTCGGCCGCGACCATGGTAGTTTCTCTAGCCCAATCTCCAGGCCATATTGAGGCTCGGCCACCCTTGAAGCCATTTCCGCTCAGCTCCCGGCAGATCCAGCGCAATCTAGACACCCCTGCGTGAACAAAGGTATGATGATCGAAATGAATTAATGGCCTACATCAATGTTGCTCAAAACCTACTGGACGGAGATCCTTGAGGCTTCTGGAGAGTTTGCGTCATTTACCGAGGCGCTCCCAAGACCACCCTGTGAGCCCCGAAGACCCAAGTGGATCACATCAGCTAGCATATGCACCATCGCGATCGTCTCTTCGCGACTCCTCGCCCAGGCCCCCCGTACTCCACCCCCATGATGATAGTTTCTAGTATGTTTTTTTGTAATTTTCCATAATGATAGTTTCGGTATGTTTTTTTGTAATTTTGTGCAGAAAATAACCAAGTGGTTTGAATGCCTTGGCAAACACCCAAATTCTTAAAGGCAATGCATGCCTTCTCGAGTTGACTAAATGTGATCAAGCCATGGTGGCTCCTATTGTAACTTTTGTTTTTGATATGATAAATTTATTGTAACTTTTGTTTTTGATATGATAATATAATTTATGTAATTAAATTTACCCATCAATAAACAAACTGAAAGTGAAGTGATGTAAAAAAATCATTTTGTCTAATAAAAATCTAAATATTATACAAAGTGTATCATCAATGCTAAGTTAGGATTTTGGAATTAATGGGTTTTATTCATGAAATTAGAATATACTTTTTCAGGGATCCTTCAATCCTTCTGGTAACCAATCGTGAAAATAAGATACCTACCTTCCAATTCCGTAATGGTGACATGATTTGTATAAGGAATAATAGGACTCCCTGGAAGGGCAGGCCGCACTAAGCCGATCCCTGCCTCGTCAATACTGTGGAGTATGGATCAAATACAACTCCATTCTAATAAGCCTTGCATTTCTTGGAGAAAATCTACATTATTAATTTCTTTTTCCACTGGCAATCTCGAAGACCAGCACTCCAAAACTATAGACATCAGCGTTCATGGACAATTGCCCCTGCATTGCATACTCTGGCGCCATGTAACAGAAACACTTCCAAGTAAGTTGGGTATTGCATGAAGGTAAACTGTTCAGAAAAGGGTAAGAGAAAAAAAATATGAGATTATAATGTCTCCGCAACTCTGGTTTGGATATGACTCATCTCTTTGGGAAAGAGTCTTGGAATTCAATGCCTTATTCAGCAAAATGCTGTTTGTTTTAATGTCTCTGTGAATGATTAGAGGCTCTGATTCCTCGTAAAGATAACGAAGACCATGAGAAATTCCCATTATGGTTTTGCAGCCAGTCTGCCAGTGAAGCAGTTCCACTTTGTTTTTCTGGATCTACATTAATTCAAATTGGACAAATCTCAAAACTTTTGAATAATCAAAATCACTTAGCAATATCAAAATGTCTTTAAATTTATAAAACAATGATATATCATCATTTTTAAATAATGTTGGACATACCAAACATGAGGGTGTGTAAACTCTGGTTTGGCAAATACTCCTAAACTATCAGACTCTGGTTTGGCTTTTGGCTTTTAAGTGAATAGAATTTGCTCCTGATTTAGTGTCCATTTTGAACCATATTCATGTTTGTTTGTGTATGAAAAAAAAACGTGAATAAAGAAATATTATTATTAAAGCAAATTATTATTATCATTATTAATTTTATTATAGATTCATAACAAGTTATATAATCAATGAGATTTGAACCACAGTCTTGTTAGTTTCACTCAAAAAAACACTTACAGTTAAACCACATATCATTGTATGAGATACTAGATTAAAAAGAAGAAAAAGTGTGTTTTCATGAGAGAAGGAAAAAACGAGTCAACGAGAGAGAGGTTGAATAGAGGGTTGGCCGGAGGTTGAATAAAATAGTGACCCAGGATGACCCAGGATGAAAGGGTAACCTCTCAGTTTCAAAGAAGATGGCTTTTCATTCTTTGTTCACGTCATTGCTTTTTTTCAAACAAACACAAAAACACAGAAAAAAGAAGGCGATGTCCATGGACGAGACAACTGGAATTTGAATATTTATTTTTTTCATGGATTAATAGGAATGTTTGAATGTTTTTTCTTTTTAATAATGGATTTAGTCTTATTGAAAATAGTACAAATTCTAGTGGGATTTTGTTTAAAATTCTGCAGAAATTTTGGGTTACACAGTGGTCAAGCTTTAGGATTTGGGAGTATCTAATGAAGGCATAATTTTGGCAGGATTTTATAAAGATTTATGTAGAAATTTTAGGGAAATTCCAGTTACAAAATTATGTCAAGGTTCAGGTTTTAGGTGCCCATGTTTTTATGGTCAGATCTTTTGAAAAATAAATAGTTAGATTTTATGGAAAATTAAATTCTCTGGAAAAAATTATGAGCTCTCTCAACAACAAATGAAAAATCATCTTCTCCCATTTTTAAGTGAATTGAATTTTATTAACCTGTCAGTAGATGGAAGTCTTACAGAAAAAACTACACAATTATCCATAAGTTTAAATTAAAAATTATGCAATCTCATGGATTAAAAATTGAGAAATTAGCGATATGCTAGCTCATTTCTATAAATTAAATGGCTGATAAACTTGGATAAGGACATCGATACAATCAAGAAAAACAATACGCACAAAATTCTTTAAATTTTTTTAATTTTTATTTTACTTAAAATTTTATAAAGATTTATGTAGTATGAAAAAAATCTGCACATTATCATACTTCTTTATTCACTTTGTACAATTCATATTATTATTTTCAGAAAAGAAAAAAGCGCTGTTTTATATCATGATAAATAAAAAACGAGTGCATGATACTGACATAAGAAGTGTAGTGAGTAATCACTTCCAAAAAATATGCAACATTGCACCAAAAATAATGTGATGCGGGAAAACATACCCATCACATGAGACTCATAATCAAGCGACATGGAGAGAAATGGCTGCACGCACATATCACATGGGATTGGTCGGCCTCGTCGTAAAGTGAAACCCCTATCCCACCAAATCGAAAGAAAACGAGAAAGTGGCCGGATCAACCAAATCACGTGGAGATGTGAACCCACTAGAGTCGTGACAACAAGAACCACTCCATCGATAAGCCGGACATCCACGGCATATACCGTAGCCGGCCTTTTTATGAAGTGGGGCACATGGTATGAACCATAATAAAGCATGATAGAATCATATAAAGCCATACTGCACGAATTACGCCCATGCCACATGGGCGAGAAGGAGAGGACGAAAATCATTTGGAGACCCTAGGAGGGTCACCAAGCTCTATCCACCCTAGGATCATCGGCGAAAAAATAAGGACCTCCCGGAGGTCAAGGTTCATCCCGGAAGAGGGATTTTGTTTTCGGCCTCCTGACGAGTGTACTGGATGTGGACTTCGTTTTTTTCACTCATAGTAATATTGCAACCCGAAGCCGGCGAAGAGATGACAATATCGAGATTCCTGGGAATATTCTCAAAAATAGTGAGTAGCCGAGGTCGAGGTTCGGGTTGTTTAAAATGGATTCGACATCACATCCAATGAGGTGATTCCGATAAGTCCCCATTCGCAACATTGTGTGGAGAGGAGTAGAGTGGGGAGGGGATGGGGATGTATATAAAGAAGCAATTGTGCGAGGTTTGAGTGGTCGTCGGCGAGAGATCGAGTAGAGACATTAGGTGAGTCTGAGTGAGTCTCGCCTTTTTCGGTATTGTGCGGAGAGGGAGGAGAAGGGGGAGGGGATGCGTTTTCTAGGGCGGCATGGATGGGGAGGTATATAATGGCGCAGAGATGGGACATGTTTGATGGTGGTCGGCGAAAAGCTGATGGGAGCATGCGGCATTTTATCCTTCCTCATCGCAGTTGTCGATCCAAGACTTACTTCGGATTCTAATTGCATGGACGAACCGGAATTCACAGGGAGAGAAAATACATTGTTGTTTTTAGAAAACGGTAGGAGCCATCGAGCTCCTTGTCTGAGTGGAAAGTTAACTGCGCAAGAATTGTGTATTAACGTTAGCAAACAAATCAATGGCGAGAATCCCGCGAGAGTAGAATTACACGAGTGGGAGGACATTTCGAGCAAGTCATTTGGATTCAACTCACTATTAGCACCATCCGAGTCTTTGATTGCCCCTGCGGGGCCTCCAATGCGGCCGGGGCGGTTGCTCTTCAAATGTCCGGTGCTGACAAACCAAGCGATCGGAAAGGTATGCCCCAATAATCCACCCTTTGCCTATGTCTTCTCGAGCCCCAAACGGGGTCAGCATCCGCGAGCAAACCACCGGAGAAGACCAATTCGACTAATATCCGGAGCAATACGTTTGTCAATGGCACCAAGAATGCTTGGGTCGATGGTATTTCGTGCATCCAATGGAATTTCCAATGGCCCTTAATGCTTTGTCCGTCGAGAACTCCAACGGAAGGCCGGGAGCTTTACCGCAACGGCCTATTCTTTGGAGCCTCCAATATTGGATTAAAAGGCGAGGGTACCCGGGCGAGGAGAAGTTGCTAGAAACTCTTTCCACGTGCCAGCATGGCTTGTTAACAATCAAGGCAACATCTTTTCGTTACATCGACGAATACTATACCAATTGTTGAAGCAGAATGACCCGACCTTCGGAGCATATCCAACAATTGGACTCTAAACATTCTTAGCCCATTCCTTTCATATCAATCACATGACCATCGGCAAACATCACGGCGCCCGATTAACGCTGCGCTTTTTGCGGACTAATGACTCGCCCCCAAAAGATCCTCATGTTCCCGACACCACTGCTTTGATGTCCACAGCGGGCTTGAGGCAGGCAGCAAAAGATTCGATCCTTTTTCGACTTGTGTCTGCCTCTGCAGGTGACCCACCGTGGGCCCATTCGAATTCCTTCCGACAAGTATTTCCTTTGTTGATGCGCATGAAAACACACGGAGCGCGATGATGGATTGAGCTATAATAGAAGCATCCGAGCTCAAAAATCCAATTGCGGATTGTGCATCAACCCCGATGGCACTCGTCATGGCAACTTGGCCGAGCATGTCGAGGAGGATAGCAGTTAGGAAGTCAACGTGAGAGAATCACCGGGAAAACAAAACTAGTTGCCGAGTTCCATCGAAAACAAAGAGTGCACGACTGTCACATAGATGATCACGGAAAGAAAAGTTTGTGTCAGGCGGAAAATAATCCCAACAACCCACATGTCCTATGGATTGATGGAGTCGAGAGAATAATTTCGAAACAGCCTTGAGATGGAGACGTCCGGATAAAAATCGGTGCGACATTGACATCCTCATAAATCCAGGCCATAAATGGACGCGGCGTTATTGGCAGTACCAAGAATACTTACACAACAGCAAAAAATTATGATATCCCCGCCGGACTAGTCTCATGTCGGAGAGATAACGTCATGTCCATACGTGACTAGTAGGAAATCAAATTCAAAGATGTCGGCAAGGTAGATGTCCGGGAAAGGTTGGTGAAGAAAGTTCGCCTACTGAAAAACCGGTGCAAGGAGAAATGTTGGCACGGATATGGCAGCAACAGCCACATAAAAACATACGGGGCAGCTCCACCTTCAAAGACCGGAATCTGATAGTCAAAAATCGAGTGAGGCATCCGGCAGCAGAAGTGTTTTGAGCAACCGGGTTATGTTGACACGATACTACGGCCTTCATAAACAATCCACAACTGCTCCAAAACAGGCTCGGCTTTCAACCATACATTCCCATCCTATGGATCTTATGTCACAATCACATTACCGAACCAAGCTCTATTTCTGCTCTCTATCAAGTTTTGCCCGCAGAGACTTTACGCACGAGTGACACCACTGGTAATCCCCCAAATGTAACACCCTCCTGCACTAGGTCTGGCCTTAAAGCGCCGGAAAATCCTGAGGTTTAGTTGCATACGGCAAAGCTTGCACTTACTACGGCTGGCATTCCTTTGCACCTGTGCCTCTATCTCTATGGGCTTCCTCTACCATATGTTGCATTCAGCATTCACTATTTTAGCCATCTTCCTCACGTTCTCATGGCAGCACAATAGAAACAACAAAACAAACCGAGACTCAGATCTCTCTGAAAAATCTCCAAGGCCAGTGCAGCCTCACTTCAGAACCCTTCATGTCTGTAAACACTAGCACCTGCCCTCTTTACCCAGCAGAGCAGAGCAGAGCAAATCAAATCAAAAGCCGTTGTAGCTACTTCGGAACCCTTCCTGTCTGTAAACATAGCACCTTCCCTCTTTACCCAGCAGAGGCAGAGCAGAGCAGAGTTCCGCGCTTATCGATTTTCTACAACCTGCAGAGGCTAAGAACGCACCACGTCCACCTTTCTCTCCAAAAAACAAACACTCCCCACGATTCGAACACGCACTGGCTAGAAGAAGGTGGTGACGCGTGCTCGCCTCCTCCTCCTCTGAAACAGATGAAGAAACTATATTATGTCTACAATTCATATTATTTATTCACTATTGTAATTGGCATATTTTCTTTTGCCACAAAACTAAATTAAAAACGCTTAATCAATTTTCTTTTGAAAAATGCACTCTGGATTTATATACATGGTCTGTCCAAGGAAGTGATCATTTCATTATCAATATGAAAAAACATTAACAAAAGATTCCTGGGCGATTCTCAGAATCCGTGAAAATTACAGATTCTCACATATGCAAAACATTTAAGATTTTTATGGAAGCTTTAAAACATTGCAGATTCTCTGTCCTCCATGCACCTGCCTGTTTGCGCTATCAATACATTAACAAAAGATTCCTTGGCATGCACAGAATCCTGGAAATGGCGCAACGCGCCGAGGGAGGGAAGGATTATGAGCATGCAAAGAAGCCCTTTGATAATGCTCTCTAGATTTATATGCATAAAAGAAAACATCCTCTGATCCAAGGAAGTGATCATTGGCCTTATGCAGCTACATGCTTACATTAACAAAAAAATTCCTTGACATGCACAGAATCTTAGAATTCTGAGGGAAGAATTCATACACAGAATCCTGGAATTCTGAAGGAAGAATTCTGTGCATACCAAGAAATCTGTTATTATTGTTCTTGATAATGGAGCCAATTTCCTCAAGGAAGTTGCCAATTTTCTCAGGGAAGTTGCAGCCATTTGCAGTCACTTTATCAGATAAGTATTTTATATTTGAAGGTTCAATTTCAATTAAAAATTATGTCCTCGTCCTTTTCAAGTTTAGTAATCTCCTTGTTAACTACAGTGAGCAGATTACAGTAAGACACTGGTTGTGAGTTTACAATGGTGGGTCCGGGTCGATCCTTCGGAACTTCGCTCGACGCGGAGCCGAGGAGAGAGTGATGAGCTGGAGTCAGAGTATCATACTTTCCGTGTCTTCTGGGCGAAAACGGACGGTGTGCTCGACAGTCGACACCTGCACATGTGCTCGCAAAATTTGAAGACAACATTGGATCCTCCGCAATAAAATCTAGCATTGTCATATAAGTTAGACTGAGCCATGATAATGTATCGCTTTAAATCTCACGTACTAGAATTATTCATGGTAAATAAAATTAAATATTATATATAAATATTAAGGCATGTAGTTTAATTAAAAATTAAATATTTAAATACTAAAATTAATAATTTTCACTAGTCACATAATGTAAGTCTAATAAAAAAAATATTTCATTAAAATTTTATAAAATTAAAAATTCCTAAATTTTATAAGAACAATAATTCCTAATATATTTGTGCCTTTTAGATGAGGGTGTTGCTTAATGGGATGTTGGAGGGATTGGGGGAGTGGCATGGCCAACTCTCCCTCTATGCAAAAGGCATGGCTCACTCTCTTTATGCAAAACACAATACATATACTAATATTCATTTCCATGCAAAACTTTACTTCGTTCCACCATTATAAGAGGGGAGACCTTGCTCTCCCACTATTCCTAGTATGCCCAAGTTTCTCCCCTCACCTCAAATGGGACAATTCCCTTGGGCTTATGGCTAAGGAAGGTTTACGTGCGGCTGAAAATTTGCAAGCTGCTGGCATAGTCAACAAGCTTGCTATCGAGGCTTGGTCGTTGTATTTCTATTTAGGATTTGAATTGACATGTGCACAGCGAGTGCGAGAGCATCTACCTCCAAGTCAAAACTTAGAGGTCTTTCATTTGACCAAAGGAGTTGGTTCCCCAATTGAGATTTAATTGTTTAATTAAATGTATTCTCCTATGTTTTTCTTATAATTCTTATATGAGCAAGTTAAGATAGAAATTGAATCTACTCTTTGAGTATATTTTTGAAGCTACTTGAATACGGGTTAGAAAGATTTTGGGATCAGATAGATTTCTTGAGAAATATGTGCAAGTCTAGAGGATCCTAAAGATAAGTTATCGTCATGATATATTTTGGAGTGATCCCAGAGGAATTCTTCCACGGAAAATAAAGGTGACTAGTCAACAAGCTTGCTATCGATTTGAGTGTTGTCCTTCTATTTTGGATTTGAATTGACATGTGCCCATGATGCAAGAGCATCTGCCTCCCAAGTCAAAACCTAGAAGTCTTTTCATTTACGATGATCTAAATCCCGGTCGAAAGTGATATTGGTTTATTAAATTTTTAAAAAGTGTATGCATGTAATTAGAAAACCACCATTAAAAATAACTCATTTTAATTGTCTTAGAAAACTTGAAGAAGGGTATTGCGGCAAAATAAATATCAATAATGAGAAGTACACAAGGAGACAATAACACCACACATTGATAACGTGATTCGGTACATCTTCAAACCACCACCTCACCAGTCGGTCTTTAATAGAGAGGCCTTTTTATTAAAATTTCCAAAAATCATGAAAATTATATATATATAAATGCTTCAACTACAATCCAAACTAGCTCTACTATATTCAGCTTGTCCTACGGATCTTGTAGGAGCTTTCGGATTAGAAAAAGGCTTCTCGAGTTTTCCTCGAATGTCTATCCAAAGTTTTTTATCCGTTGGTCTATCCTTGCATAAAAACTCATTTGTCCACCATCATGACAATTCATTTGTACCTCCTATAGGCGCTTTAGTACAATTTTGTAGTCATAGTTTTAGGGAGAGAGGTCAAGGGATCCAATTCCCAACCTCCCCAGCGGTCCCATGGTGATATGATAACAATATATATATAAATTTTTTAATGAATCGGTGGCGGTCGGTGAACACTGCACCCCACATACGATATACATATCATATAATCGTTGGCGAGGTCAATGAACCCGCACCCCACATACGATATACATATCATATAATCGTTATGGCCCATGAGGCCTTATCTCCTTGCCTTGCTCACGTGTTCGGATGAGGGTGTATGGAGGCAAAGCTTGTTTTTCGGTCCATCGGCCGGTAATGTGGCAAGGGATGAAATCGCCACGCGTAGGATGATGCCTCGCATTTTTAATGCGGCGGTAGGATTTCCATCCCTCGGCGCATTAATGGGCTGTGGACTGAAAAACAAAGCTCTGCGGAGTGTATGTAATATATCTTTGTGACGATTAATGAGATCCTCCGCATGGTAGATATGTCGGAGCCACCAACAATGGCGGGCTCCGCCTTTTTTTATGCCAAACCTATAATATATACGTTTAAATAAATGTGGTGTACGATACATTTAACGAAAGATCATATGTGTTGTAACATGAGGTGCAATGAGGTCGTCGTATGGCAGAGAGTTAGCGAAGTGAATCCTATCCCGATGCTGCTTTTCCCCAACAAAGGTTTTCTTTACCAATCTTGTAACGCCACGTGTTGCTCTTCGATAGGGCTATCTGTGTCGCCTCATGATTGGTCCAAAATCAACCAATCACACAACGACACTTGTCGAGCTGCGGAAGTGCCACGTGTTGGCTAGAAGTGTGAGCACGGACCGCTTGATCGTCGAAACCATGGGTTAGCCGCTAACTTGTGGAACCTTGAGCATTGACTTTGACTTTGACCGAGTTTGCATTTGAAACTTTTCCACTGCTTGGACTGAGAATTTGACTTTACATAACTTCTTCCTTACATAAGTTGCGATAGATTTAGAGCGAGTGAAATCTCTGAGAATGAAGCTATTTTCAAAAACGCATGTGACCCTTTGTCGAGAATTTTCCGGAATTTTGGATCCTCTGAGGTCACTCGATATTTTTGGATCATTCACGAGTCATTTCCTCACTAAGACCTTTTTGGACCACCAAAATGCTTTCTATCTGTGTTGAAGGTAGAAGACAATGTCTCTCCACCTTCCTGGTGTCTTTAGGCCAACCTTTGTTACCGAATGTTGTCGTGTTACTCATCCATAAAATTATTAATACAACATAAAAATTGCAAAGCACATTGTTCCATTTTCCATCCATATCTTTACATCGTGTTTGTTGTTATAACCCACATGCGGAGTGAAAAGAAGCAAGTTGAATAAAAACAGCGAGACACATTGACCTAAATGAAATTGTACCTTAATCGGCTCTTCATAAACTGGAACACAACTCAACTTATCATGCATAAATATTTGTACAATTTCATATTCCTTAAGCATATTTTTCTTTTTCTTTTTAGTTCTTTAATCCTTAAGTGTCATTGATAGTACAAACATAGTTTTACTTACCGAAAGGCTACCCTCTTTAACTATTCCACTATTTGAAAAAGATCCTTTTATAGGATGAGAATGCACAATATATTCAATTCCGCTTTTAAACAAGTGATATTGATTTTGTTCTGTGGGAGATTTCTTTCCGATCTTTATATATATGGACTACCTAAGACCATTCCACATGCATGTAGTGGTACTACACCACATAATGCCTTATCCACAAAGTTGGAGTGTAATTGTAACTTGTAGCACACATTGTTTGGTGCACTTGCAACTTATGACTTTTACTCATCCAATTCAACGCAAAAGGTTTATGATGCATTTTGGTTTTTAATCTCAACTTCTTAACAGCACTTTCTTATGCAAAATTAAGTTAACTTGATCCACTATCCAATCAAAGTGTCGATCTTATTATGCTTCATAATGACCCTTATTATGCCAAAAAATTTACTTCGTTTAACCATTCTAGAGAGGGGAGACCTTGCTCTCGACTATTCCTAGTATGCCCTTCTAAAGAAAATGAATGTTCACGTGCGGCTGAAAAATTTGTGAGAGCTATGCCATAGGTCAACAAGCTTTCTATCGAGGCTTGGACATTGCTCCTTATGTGGGATTTGAATAGACATGTTCCTGTGAGCATCTTAGATCCAAGTCAAAATCTAGAGCTATTTCATTTACTCAAGGAGGTTGGTTTCCCTAATTGAATTGAATTTTTTAAATTAAATGTATTTTCTTTTTTATAAACGAGAACATCCTCCCTTGCATATATATATATATATATATATATATATATATATATAGTTGTGAAAGATCCACACTAGTGGTCTTATATTGATGTATAAAAGGTACTCCTCCCCTTCCATGCTCTACTGGTCATGTTTTGGGGTATATATATATATACTTTTTCTCCCTTGTTAGATGAATAAAGGGAGCTCTACACAGTGGTCTTGGCTGTGTGTGGTTCTACTTTCAAGTCTTGGGCTTACACGTATATATATAAACGTTCCTTAATCCCAGTGGTTTGTTTAAAATATATCCTCCCATGTGTATTATTTTTTATATATAGATATAAGCCTCTAAACCATTGTAATTTAAAAAGGGATGTATTTCCCATGAGTGGATTGAGGGAAAGCACCTATCCCATTGAAAATTGGAGCATGTATGGGAGAGGGAAATGTTGGTCAACCTTGATAACCTGCATCATTTTTGGTATCAGAGCACGCTAAAACTTTCTTTATTTTGAATAACTGGAGAAATTTGATTATCGTGATAGAAAAAGGAAGCAAAAACCAAGCGTAGAGACATCAACGAGAGGAGCTGTCTTTAAATACGAGAAATGGTGAAGCAAGGATATAACCAACATTAGACAACTGGATAGCATAGAGGAAGAATGATCTGAATTGAGAGGATATTAAAAAGGCGCAATAATAAAGGTAGAGACAACACAAGTGAAGATATAAAGCACATAAAAGGAGGAGTAGGTTTTCGCATTAAATAATGTTGCGATGAATTCGGATTTGGGAAGCATGGAAAGTAAATATTTATTTCAATTTAGTTTGATTAAATATTGTAGGAATAGAGTTGAAAGAATAAAGAACACGAGGCTCTTTCAATATTATAGGAAGGGGTTTAATTTTTTAAATGGTAAATTAGGGTTGATTTACGGTAGATTGAAGAAGTTGATAATTTTTTGAGAGGGTTGTCTTGAAAGAAGTGTAAAGCGGGTGTGCTCTTGAAATAAAATTGGTTCGGCAAAATGGATACTAATGAAGATAAGATCCTGGCATATATCTTATGAAAAGGCGAATATAATGTTTTTTTATGTTAAATTTAGTCATAATAAATCGTGTTTGTAGGTAATACATAGGTAGTATTCATTATAGTAGCAAAGTTGTGACGGAGGAGGGAGAAAGAAAAGCTCTCGGAGAAGAAGTTGTGACAAAAACCCCAACAACGAGATGAAATTGTTGAAACAATAGAGCGAAGACAACATGAATTCTCAAAGGAGAAAGAGAGAAGTGAGCGATTGAAGATGTATAAGCCAACAAATTTGGAAGTTAAGGAGGATAGGTGTTCAAGAAGAGGTTATATTTCAAAGAACGAGAAGAAAATATGATACCAGGAGGATGATTTGGTATTGGTGATATGTATCCAAACTTGTCGAAGAGGGCTTGTTGAGCTCACAGCGACCAGGGAGAATCCACAAAATACGGAAAGATGGCTATTCATAATAGTCATCTCAAGGTTTCAAAGAGGAATGACAATCAAAGAAAAAGGATTTCCAAGGAGGTTGGCATAAAGAGAATGAGTGATGAGGAATTTGAGAAGGATATGGTTGATTTAAGAGTAGAATGCAATCATGTGAAGCAGTTGCTCAAGAAATCCCAGGAAGACAAGAGATATGGTTGGATAATGAAGAAGAAGAAGGTGAGGTGGAATTCATTGCAGTGAATTTGACGCAAAGGAGGTATGCCATATTTAAATAATAACTTAGAAGCGACTAAGTATACAATGGATATTTTGAAAAATGATTATTTCTTGATGATGAGAAAGCTATAGATGTGGGGGAGAGATTCTGGCTGTCCTCATGAATTATGCTACTATTTTTTATCAACATGGAGATATGGTGGTTGAAGAATCAAATGAGGAGCCTCATGTTTTTAAATCGTACACTTTGTGTATGATTGCAAGTTTGACGGGTGATGACCAACAATCAAATGATGTGCTTTTGCGAGTTAATGAAGAAATGAAATTTCTAGAAGAAATGGTTGAGACGGAGAGATTTTTAAATGAGCATGTGTTTTTTGAACTTGAATATGGTGGATTTGACAAAAATTGTTGAAGAAACCCACACTTTAAACTTTGTTCTAAAGGATGATAAAACAAACATCATCTCATGGGAATATAACTTGAGTCAAAGATTTCATAATCAACATGCAAAATCAAAACTAGAAGAAGAGGAATTTGTCTTTAGTGACAATAAGGAGAGGCACTGAAAAGTATGAGTAATGGGTTGAAAAGGAGTATGTAAACGAGAATTTAATAAGACTCTTATAACTCTTATACTAGAGGAGGATATGCAGACAACTTTGTGGATAACAATAGTGAATTTCAGCCAAAGATAATGGTTGATGATGAGATTGTTGGATTTTAGATGTGAAATCCATGATAAAGTACAAAGACAAAAGATGATAGCCAACAAGGAAGTGCGGTTGACTAAAATATCTTTAGCATCAACAAAGAAAATGGGTAACATCAACATAGAGTGTGGAATCTTGGAGAGTTGGAAGTAACAGAACAATATCAATGTATAGAAAAGTGGAGGAGATATACGATTTACAAACTAAAGTTTTCTATCTAGGAGGAATTTAACAGAAACAAACTCATGATTAGGAGATCATGAATCTTTTTTTTCCTTGGAAGTATCATCAAGGATCATCTTACCTCCAAGACAAAACCTAGGGGTCTTTCATTTGCGAGAGTTGGTTCCCTAATTGAATATAAATGTTTAATTAAAATGTGTTTTCTTATGTTTTTTTCTTATAATTCTTATATGAGTAAGTGATGGGTCCCACTATTAGAAAGAAGGATGTTACAAATCGCAAGGATACCAACTTAAATTTATCAATCTCAGAATTTTTTACAAACTTAAGAGGTGGCATGTTAAATGCATAGTAAGCAAGATTTATACCTAGGTTTCTTTGAAGCAATGGATTAAACTAAAATTTGCGGGAGACCATTTTGAAAATTTCTAAGGAAGGAAACTATTGAACTTAAATTTATAATAAATAAGCAATTGAAACTTTACTTGTCCCTACCGCATCAAGGAAACTTTCATCTATTTTCGAAAAAAGAAATGTTGGAAAGAACACCCTAATTATGTTTTGTAGAAATTAAATGAGCAGAATGTAAACCTAGACTAATTTGCATGGAGTAAAATACAAGAAATAAAATATACACTAAAAAGTTTCAAGTAAACTCTAATCTTTTACATAAACCATCAAATTCTCAAAGGAAATCAATGCAAGCTATTTCTATGCTACTCAACTCATGATCAAAACAATAAACCTTAATTGCATATTTAAAGCTATGATGATGAGAATATGGTGTACAAAGGGTATTTGGTTTCTTCTAATTTGTATTCCAGGGCTTAGGGGACGTTGCTAAGTGATGAAGAGTGAAAATAAGCTTAAGAAGCAATTTCGGCCAAATTCTGATCGATTCTGCGAAGTCTAGGGATGCTACAGGATGCCCATGTATTGCTACAAGATGCCCTGTATTGCTACATGATTGGATCTGAAACCACTCTAAGGACTCTAGAAGAGATCCGATCCGAAGGCGAGGGAATATGGTGGAATGTTGGGAAGGAGTGTAGAGGACCTTTTCGAAACTTATATCTACTCGGTAGCCCATCTTACACAAGGGAAAACGTCAAACTAATGGTATCGTGTAGCCCTGTAATGTAATTTTTATGCACAGAAAATTTGGAGGAATGAGAAAAGAAATTTGTATAGGAGATGATGCTATTCATGTCCTCTGAAACCAATACATCTTACATGCATGCAAAAGTGATTATTCAACTAACAAATAAATCATGATTTTCGAAGGACGACTAAAATGATAATTGCAAAAAATCAAAACGAAAAGGAAAAGGTTGAGTTGAATTTTAAAGCTAGAACCTAACTATTGCATAAAATAAAAAGAAAATAGCTTTGGTGCATGTTCACACAAACTTTATGATTAATGCTCCCAAGGAAAAAGTCCAGCAAAAACAATATTTTTTCACTGTAAACCAAACTTGCAGAAAAATAATACAACTAGATCAAATGCATGCCAAGGAACAAATGACATAAATGTACAAAAAAGGATCTTGAGTGCTTGGGTTGGGCCTTAACCCAAGGAAACTTAGTTCCTAAAAATACTCAATCTAGAACAAAAAAATATGCTTCTCATTAATCTCATAAATTTGTTTCAAATACATGGCATGATAATGGAAATAACAAGGAACAATCTTGCTCGAAATAATCACTATCTTTCTCCAAAAATTTGAATCTGGGGCTCGAGGGGCTCCTTTATTTATATAAAAATAAGTGAGGGGGACATCCTCCTTGAGAAGAGGGGTTTTTTCCCTCCAAAATCCACTATAAAAGTGGATGGGTTTCTTGAGATTCTCGCAATCACTAAGGTGGAGTAATTTCCCATATGCCATCTGAGTAGTTGATGAGCTAACTCGAGGAACATGCCTCCTAAACCTTCTCTTGTTGGTCCCCAATGTTACCCTTTGCAATAAATTTTGGTTTCCAACGTGATCCTATACAATAAATTCTCCTTTACCATCACATTCAATGCATTAAGCTACAGGATATGACAAATATTCATTAACCTTCCTAGTGAACACATTATAGCTCAAAAATATGTCATGAAACGCAAAGATATAGGTAAAAAGGTGTTGAAGGATGGTTGGATGGGCCACGATTGGTACCTATTTAGGAGGCCCATCATACCCCCCTATTGAAAGTGTTGCTCACCCTCTAAGAAAATTAGTCTCTTATCTAAACCTCATTCATGGCCTTGGTGACCTCTTTGACATCCCAAGCCACCTCGGGAAAGGATGACTTCTCTGGGATGGAAATGTAGGTTTTAACCCTATCTCAGAAAATTACCTGCAAATGATTTCTTTACATAGAAACATATACAATGGCGAGAACATAAAAAAATGATACACGGATATTTTCCCAGAAATCCCAAAACCAGGACTACCAGTTTGATTTTTCGAGTACATTCCTTTCAATGTTACAATACATATATATACATTTCGAAGAATTCATAAAGCCCCAATCCACTAACCCTAGATAAGAACATAGTTGTAGTTTCCATTTCTCAATGTGGAATGCCTTGATTTATACTTTCCACCACTCTGGATACATCAAACATTGCAGAACAATTTCGCACCAACGAGAGCTAAACCTAGAATGCATGGAATAGCAAAACAACTGATTGAATCATGGACACAGCGATCAAGAACACTCGCTAGTAAATATCTAATTGTATTCGGTGTCCAAGGCTAGCCCAACTCTTGCACGAAGGCGAAGTGGCTCACCGAGGACCAAGTTCAACAAAGTTTCCCCATCTCATAGAGGCACTAAACACAATGGGGACCATTGCTTCATAAGGGGCGAGGGTTGATTTGAGTGGATATTGGTTGCACCCTCCTATTCCACTTGGACCCCAACCATTGTTTTCTTTTCGAGTTTCCTTAATTGTAGCACAACTTACTATTTTTGCAGTTTTTCAGAGTCCTAAACTTGCGTGAGTGTTTTGAGGAACTAAAAGATGTTTTTAGAAACTGGATATACTAGAAAAAGTCCCAAACTCTAGTAGCTGGCCTCCTCTTTGATATCTTAGAGATGAGGTATTATGATAGCCAAATAAAGATCGTATGTCAAAGTTAAGACCCCAGGAAGTTGACATTCCAACTTACCCCAACAGGGCCCTGGTGGCCAGCGTTTCATCTCCTAGGGTTAGTTTTTTGGATGTTTAGGGTTTCTCATTATTTCTAAATGATAAAATGGCCATCGAGCCTCATTGTAACATAGTTCGAGGAGGCATGTAGCCGCCACATCTCTTCTCGAGAGATAAGCCACCATCGACGGCCTAGTTTATTTCCATTCTATGTGTAAGCATATATCGAGTTCTTTGATATTAATGTAATGAAGTGTTATTTATGCTCCATATTTGTATTTATGGTTATATTTTTATTCCATTGTGTTCTTCTTTAAGTTTAGATCGGGAAAAATTATTCTCAAATGTTTAAATCATCTAGAAAGTTATGGTTCGGGCATTTCACTCTGTTGGAAGGTGGCTTGCATGGAAAGGTCCATGATGCAAGGTTTATTGTATTAAGAGAATATTATTGGTTTGTGGGGTTTATTAAGGATGCTAATATTCCTTAAATAGGATTTAATAAGATTATTCTCATTGATGTTAACGATGAAGAAGGTATAGGTTTATGGGGTAGAAGTTGGTTAAACTAGGATGATCGTGGTTTGATAAAGTTGGAAGTTTTTGAAGTGGATGGTTTTTCTCATGTATTGAATTCTAGTGACACAAACTTGTGGGAGTAGGACTGATGAGTTTGGGGAAAAACACCAAACTCGTGGTTTCTATAGCCTCAATATTAGATATGCGACAATGTTCTCCCTAGATGTGGAGAAAAAACTCTTAATGTGGTGGATGAAGTTGTGATGAAGCTTTGGAAGGTGATGGATCCTCTTAATTGTATATTTTTTCTATGGATGGTCCTATCAAATAAAATACTAACTTGGGATAATTTAATCAAACATTCCTTTAATAGAACTACGTAGTGTCCTTATGCTTAGTGCCTCAAAATATATATACCATATTATTGTTGGTATTTATTATTCAAGGTATGGGATGCAACTATTTCTCTTGGTATAGGGATTGGAAGTTGGAGAGGGGAGTCCCTTGCCAAGATTCTAAGAATTTGGTGGAGTGATAGGAGGCTTGAAGCCTTTAAAGCTCCACCCTTCTTCTTTTTCAAGCTATCTAGGCATTCTTAAAAATTATATATGACTTTGATGATTTTAAGGAGGAGCTTGTAGGGTGTTGATGAAAAATAATTAGACCATCAAAAGATAAGCCCAAATCATGAGGTTTCTTTTATTATTCCTTATAAAGGAAAAATTTTGAAACTATGGGGTAGGTGGTATTTTATATAAATTTGGACAAGATTATATATATGTTCATCCTAAGATCTTAGGTCATGTGGATATAACAATGTTGTTGAGATCAAGGTAGAGTCATTATTGGTAGGGAGAGACTATAGAGTCTTCAAATTTTCGGAGATATGAATTGGTCATCGAAATGATGAGTTTTTTGGAAAATTTAGACAACTAAATTTGTAGTTGTAACACCTTATCAATGAGGTCATAGGGCATACGGTCAAGTTGGTTCTTTGTTCTTGTAGGGATATATTTTTCAACTAAATGTCATTGTTGATGGCTTTTTCCAAAATATTTGTGAATACTCTAGTAGGTTTACTATAAATTGTATATATCAAAGAGCCCATGAATGAAGTGATATTTGATAGACATTTTTATATAAAAGCATGATCATATTGGTTAACTAGACCTTTTGAACTCCTTTTTGTTAGCCTAGTGCTAGATCTATTATTTTTAAATATATATCTAATGTAAGGATGGAAACTACATATAAAAATATGAAAGAGGCCTACATGAGCATAATATTGAAAATCAAATAGATAGGGATGTATACATGAGCTTACAACACTTAATAATAGTTGGCTGCATTGGGAAATAAAACTTGTACCAATCTTAAGTGATAGATATGGTTGTAAACATAGTAAAAATAAATTCCCAGCAAACAAAAGTCTTATATCCAAGTACAAAATAGAGTCTTACAAGTTGAGACAAGGAGAAAAACATTGTATGAAAATACCCCTCTCAAAAGGGAAAAATACTAGTGTTGAAAAGAGCGTTGAAGCTGAAATTGTAGATCTCAACATTGATGCATTTTGAATGAAAATATTTGGAGACATTGGAGGTTAAAAGCTTCAATTGGAAGTATTAGAAAAAAATCTGAAGTGGAGAGTCAAGTAACCTCAATGAACTTGGTTGAATTTTTGTAAGAGGTTCATTTGTAGAGACACAAAAATGGAAAGCAACTACTACACAAATGCTTCAAAAAAATAATATTGGTGAGGATCGACAAATGCTTTGAACAAAAGCAATCATCATCAACCATCAAGTGAACAATAAGTTTATAGATACTTGAAAGGTCGAAATAAACAAATTGGCTAAAACTCTAAAGAGGGCCAAGCAACCCCATCTTGTCAACTCTATCAAAGATCCATGTAGAAATCCAAACAACAAATTTCAAACTATTTCCGAGTAAAAGATATTGATCATATGAAATGGGTCCAGGACTCAAAAATATTAATCAAGTGCTCACATATAATTGACAAAAACATCATAAAATAAATACCATTACTGGATACCAATCCATCTCACCATACCACATGGGTTAATAACGACTACAATAGCTAAGTCAAAATAGGACTTGATTCTTGGTAGAAAGGCGCTCTTAAAAGATAGTCGAAGTCGTACAAAATGGTGAGGCATACAAATCATATGAGGAAGCATTTCACATCATCCCCCATAGGTTGCTATCATTGATGGAAATGGTTTGTCACATATGATGATAAAGTATGGAGGTGTTAGTTAACATGACAGTGCAGTATTGAACAACGGTATGAAAAAATACTCCAAAGTGGCTAGCTCCAAGACCTTTAAAACAAGGCTAGTCATGGAGATAAATTATCAATGAGGCTCTAAAACAATTGCACAAGTGGTCCAAAATCCATTAATTAAGAAGGAAAAGGGAGGTGTCTAAAAATAAACACCAATCGTGGACTCATGGATGGTTGATACCTTGAGTAATTTGGTGGATTTTTGGTTCTTTTCCCTACCTAAATTGAATTCTCTGCAAGTAACTGTGTTGGCTTATTTTAAGAAAGATAGAAGGGAAGATGCCTCAAGAATAAAGGCATATTTCATGTGATTGAAGACACCTCTTCCACGAAGTAACTCTCAAGAATTTAACTTTGTAGGATGCTTTGGATGATATACTTTCGGGTTATTAGTGCTAAGCTGGTTGGTTTGATCTTGAGTCCTAGCTGCATCAATTACCATGGTGGGAAAAACAATTCCAAAAGCAAGGACAAAGCCACAAAAGAAAAAAATAAATAAAAATCCAAAGTTGCACCTCTTCATTCAAATAGATATCTTTGGGGACCTAAATGCTCACGTGCACACACCATCACTAGCATGATGATCGATATCAAAGTGAGCACTGCGCCGATTCCCATCTTAAAGAGGATAACAACCAGCCATAAGGACCATCGGGATCCCCAACATCACCCGGAGTCGCTCTAGGTTCTAGAGAGAAGTGCTAGGGAGCTTCCTTCTCGATAGGTAAAGGTAGATCCATCCCCTAGGAGCCCAACAAGTAGTAAGCGACATCGGGGTGGAAAGAAAGGTTGAAAGCATGAATGCCACAAAGCGCAAAGGAGGTGATTCCACGCAAAAGGATCTCTGCTATATATCCCAAACACACAATCAAATAAATGTGTATGTTTCCTTCTAGTGGCTCTACAAAGCTGAAAGTTAGGAAGAATCAGCGACGGTATTTTACGAGGCCGAGGGCCCGACCATGACGTCCAATAGCTCACTGAAGCATCAAATACGGTTGTTATTTATTCCGAGGGAATCTTTCCAAAACCTTCTTTGAGGAGGTAGAGTGATCTCGGCTGTGTTTTGTGGATCTTGATGCTGGTTGATTATCAAAGATCCATAGATCCACGAGCCCACGATCTGCAACACATAGCTACTTTTGTTCTAAGTCTAGATTATATGAATCCTTCGCTTGGAATTCGATCTAAGGTGGGAGATGAGGTTGCGGTCACTAGTGTCTTGGTATGTGGAGGGGAAGCTGCTAAGTCGAAATCCTTGTGGAAAGGACTACTGAAAGTCGAAACCACTTTATAAAAAGTGTGTTCTTATCTTGATTGCGAATTTCAATGATATCTCAAAAATCCTATAAACCACGATTACATCGGTGTGTTTTAACTTGGCTAGTCATCCATGGGATAAAATTCATATAAAAAAAATGAGAATGCATTGCTACTTGATGCAAAATCCATTTTCACTATCTCTAGAAATCTTGGAAAAAGTGTCATGATTAAATCCCAATCTAGCAATGACCAACACAGGTGCAATTCTAGCCAATAAAAAAAATGGGAGGTTAAGCATCAAATATGATAGAAAAAAGTGAGTCACCTTTACTGTCTAGTGAATTGTACATTTTGAAAATATTTTGAGAAATTTAATTTTTCAAAATAGTGTCCATTTAATTTTCATCATAGTGTCCATTTATTTTTTTCAAAATATTTATATATAAATAAAAACTATAGGAATACGGTGGAGATCGGGAAAGGTTGTGAGTTACATTGTTTAACAACCACAATCTCATTTCCCTGAGATTAGTGCCAAGTGGGAGATTGGAGAGGGCGGAGTGGCTGCTGATTGTGCATACCACATGGCCACTTGCAGTGAGAGCACGCGAGACCTGAGGTAGGATACTACGCACTCGCATAAATTAATGGTGGACGGGAATGGCGGTGGTTGCCAACTAACCATGTCGGAGATGTATGGGAAACAACGTCGACGTGTTAAGGGGAGTTATGAAGGTTGGTGAGAGGAAATGTGGAATTTTATCCCTGCAATTTACGAAGGAAGGTAGAGCAAAGCGGAGTTTCCGCACGGAGGAGGCGAGTCGGAGCGTCGGGGTTGCATCCTCTCACACAGTATGTTCTTAAGAATTTTCACTATGCTTCTTCTTTGCGAATGAGGACGGGTCCAAGTTCTCCAGCACGTTATATTTCCTGTGTTGTATACCTCATGTGTATTGGGGAGTTTTTATCTTTCGTTTTTGGGTTCTGCATATTTGGAGTTTCTAATGATAATTTTACTGGTTCAAGGTTGTGATGCACTCGGTGCATGGGCACTATGGATTCACAAGTCCCATCGAGATGTCTTGTTGGTAAGTAGTTAGAGATTTCTGAACTCTTGTTCCAATTATGCATGTGTTGTTTTTTGTTTGGCTTGGTCTCATGTGGAATTTGCTTGTTTTTCTTTTTGATTCGCTTTGCACCCATGCATTTTACCTTTCACTTTGTGTGCAACCCTAGTAGTTCGGCTTCCCAAGTGTTATCACAAAATGGGACTGATGGAGTTGTCGATCAGAGATGTCTCTACCTCATGTAAATTTTTCAAACCAATCTTTTTTCACGAAAGGTTTAGCCTCCTCAACTCTGAGAGGAGCTCTCTCAAGGGTTTATGTTTTTTGATAAATATGTAGATGGCTAACTCTATATGGGATAAAAAGCGAGATAATTGAGCATAGAATAGTTGTAAATCACATTAGAAAGTGTACATTGGGCTTATGGAGTCATGTCAAAGCTTCGACAAAACCAAAAAAATCTACCTAGCATGGAAGTCAAGAGGCATATCGGAGTTCGAGTCCAAGGAATACACATGTAGAGCAGATGAAACACACGGTCGGTTTGTCTATGAAGGAAAGTGAGGAGCATCGTTGATGAATTGCTGAGTAACATAAGCAAACACCAACTGTGCAATAGAATGTGAAAATATGCCATCGGAACAAGAATATACAAGAACTCTTCATGAATCTTGAGTTGTCTAAGTAGAAATCCGCATTAAGCTTAAAACGGTCACTTACAATAAAGCAGAGTCTTTTTGCTAACAAATGTTCAGCCCTTTATGTTATGACTCCTTGATCTTTTATAGATCATTTTACATCACTGAGATAAGCTTCTCCACGGCTTGATACATTGAATTCCTATTTTTGACACCTATCCTAACCATAAAACATGGTAGCTATATTACAAAAACAACGCAGCAAACCTAATATAGAGTCTTATTACAAATAGGAATTAGAACTCTTTTAACTCAACTCAAAACAAATTTATCTAAAATTAATTACATCATTTTCCACCTACATTTCCATAAAGTTGAACCACGATTGATGAGCTCCAGCCTATTATGACCATAATGCGATGATGTTGAACTCCACGCAAACTAGGAAAGCTTGCTCCTCGTTTTTAGGCTTAGGATTCTTCAAGCATTCAAGGCTCAATTTAACCACCATGAACTTATGACTTCGAAGTCATTTGTTGTCGTTGAAATAACATGTGTTCAAAATCATCCATAGATGCTAGCTATACAAAAGATCATCATCGAACTACCCAAAATAACGACGGACTGCAGCGCTACGAAAACAACACGGTTTCATAGCTGCTTTTCGTAGTGCGAGTAACTTTTTAACCCTTTATCATCAAAATTTGGCTTCTTCTCCCCGAGTTTGTCTTCACTGATCATAGCACCTAACTTCTAGCAATTTCAGGTCTCCATACACATATTTTCCCTTCCAAAATTTACAAGAGAGAGAGTGCAAAAGCATGCTACCAGCATTTTCGTGGCGCTTTCTGCATGATTTTCAACGTGATGACCTTTCTGAGAAAGCTGACATTGTGTGAGCAGAGTTTTAACTAGATTTTATTCAAAATTTGAAACAAAAAGGTGCCACAATTTCATAAAATCATGCCTTCATCAAAACCATCAACTATTTGGACTAAAAACATAACCCTTCATTAAATTTATTCCTCATTTTCCATTTGAGTTTTTCTTTGAATTTGTCATTTTTGTACCTGTGATTCTTTGGATTCATGTTTTTGAGAATATTTTAATTGTAGCTCAAAATCCTCCACTTGTCCTATTAGCTTTCTATTATTGGCTCTCAAAGTAGAGGTATTGATCCCTCTAACAATTTTTTTCTTTTTAATGAAATTTGGGCTTGTCCATGTAAAAAAAGCGCACCTTTATAGCTTGGAATCCTGACTAGAAATTGTTTCGAGCCTTCCCAAAAAACCTTCATCCTCTTGAACTCTTTCTTTTCAATGCCATGATTCTACGGCCCTCACTTTCTCATCATTTCCATCTCTTGGTTTTCTAGCTTCAACCTTTCTTCCGGCGGTTGACACTCTATCGTGTGTTCCTTTCCCTTCATTATCTTGGTGGGCTGCATGCTCCACTATGAGGTGATGAGAGATCAACCACCTCTTCGGGGAATCAGCATTTTGCTTCAATGGTTACTTGGATATCCTTACTACCTTCTTGGAGTTTCTTTTCATGCACTGGTTAAAGGTTTTCCTGAGCTTGAAAAACAAAGAAATTTGCATTCTCATTTTCAAATTCCAATTTCTTTAGCTGATTTCATTTTTCTCTCGTTTGTGTTCATCCACTTCAATGAAATCTTGCACTCTCAGTGGGTGATTCTTCTATATCAATTGCATGAAGTATATCATCAGGGTTTCCTTTCATCATTGGTCTATCCTCTGTCACTTTGAAAGCTACTTCTTTTCCCTTTGGTGTTGATGCTTGGATTCTTGTCTTTCTACGGATCTCACCTTCTTTGGTCACTTGTTTTTGTGTTTGTTTCTTTGACCCTTTCTACTCTGCGGCTGCGGAGGTGATGGAGTTACGCACCTTGAGCAACGATGTTTTCTCTATTCTATCTTCAACTTTGTTTTCGCTTGGTTTCAACTTTATAAACACTCTTTGCTTTAGTAACCAATGGGTCGACTCGATTACACTGCTTGGTGGTGAAGGATTCCCCTTAATCTTAGCGTTTCCGTGTGGGGTGTGGTTTCCATTTCAAATCCACTCATAAATAAAAAGGAAGACCAATCCCATGTTTGTTATTTTACGAAGCTCATTCAAAACCGGTGAAATTTATCAAACCGTGGTGAAAAAGATATTTTCACGGCTTGATTGCTAACTGACTTTGTTAGCCATTTTACTTCGAGGCTTCTATGCAAGTAAAATGGTAAATCTAATGATATCCTTACCTATTAAATGCAACCACGGTTTGAAATGATAGAGGTGTAAACATGGTACCACATCTACCTTCATGTGAAATATCTTTGAATATTGAATAACAACTTTTCATAGTTTTCCTTGATACAACCACGGTAGTGTGCATTTTTCGAGGTCCATGTCTACATGATTCGAGGTTTCATAAATTCCACGCATGGTTCCATAATGTCGAACCTAAAACCTTTAAACCAAGATTCTTGTCCCCTTGGTATCTCTATCTACTTGGCTATTATCTCAGGGTGTAGCTTGGCACATTTATAACCTTTAAACCAATCTTCTTCGTCCCCTTGGTATCTCTCGCATAGCTATTATCGGTGCAGTGCTTGGCACATTTATCATTCCAATTTTTGGTAGTGATTCCACTAAAATGTAAAGAAAACTCTTTGGACACACGAGGTGTGGCAACCTCAGTAGCTTTTCACAAAATTTGAGACAACCTGGCTTGCTAAAAGCCTCCCATTACCATTTATCCTCCACGATAGCATTTGCCATTCTCGAGGCTCGTATGCTTAGACAGTGTCTCTCTCTTGTCGGTCTTCTTTCTTCTCCCTTTGCCATGTTTCTTGTAAATAAAACTTGTTAGCTTCTCTAAAACACTGTAAACAGCCTCTCTTGATTTGATAGGAACGGCCTCGCTTGATTTGATGAACAACCTCACTTGATAATGGTGAATGAATAGAACAACCACAAACTTATCTTTACGCTTGAGCTTGGACGAAGCATATGTGAAGGTGTGAAATGAGAGATAGAATCAGTGGGCAAAAATTCGAATTAGAGATGTCACCTCATGACGAAATGATGTTTGATTGATGTCCTATCATAACTATGATGGTATGTAGGACGAGTAAATACATCGAATCTAGTAACTAAGCGACTCACCACACCTATCATATCATTCCCCAACTAAAGGCGAGAGATCTCGGCTTATTTGACACATGATGAAAGCTAAGAAACCGCGCTTTGTAGCGCTCACGATTGCTTGTAATTTTCGCCGCTCTGCGCTACGAAAGTCACGTTTGTCTTTCTTGGCACTGAAAACTCCCCTTTTGAACTAACGACACTTTCATTACATGGATTTCTAGCTAATTGCGGAAATTAGCCCAAAACTACTGTAAATGACTCTTGAATTAAAAATGTGAATTTTTTTACCTTGGAATGAACCTATAAAGACCTTATTTGAGATTACGATGAGTGAACAACTAAACCTCTAAAAACTATGACATACCCTTAACCCATAGTAAAAATGACTTTTAAAACTATTTAGACCATGATCAGAAAACGAGTTGACATACAATATTTTGAATTATTTTTTTGGTGATAACACGACAGCATGAATTATCTTTTGCATGGATTTTTAATGACACATTTCGTCAACAATGCTCAGTTTAATTGTTTACCCGAGTTTCACCCACCTCGAGTCCTTTTTGTAATATGTGAAGACTCCCGAGCTCTTCTTACTGCCCAGACACCTACCTTTGTTATGGGGTCATGCCAGAGGTGTCTTTCTGCGTATTTTCCGGAGTTTGTGGGTTCTCAATCATGTTTCTAGTGGTAACATTCCCATTTCAAGTTTATTCCAATACCTGTGCAAGGGGGCTCATCATGCTTTTAAGAGTTCATTTACGTACAAAGGGGTCTCTATTCTACTTTGCGGAGAGTACTGTGAGTTGCTTCATTGGGTATTTTATTGTCGTTGGGTCTTTTATATTTTGGTGCTCGGGGAGTTTAATTCTCGTAGTGGGAGTCTACGGCCTCGACACCATTGATATACGAAGGAGGAGAATGGAAAAGCTTCCGCTTCATGCGGCCTGATTCGAGCGCGGAATAAGAAACTTCATGTTCCACCACTACGGTGTTGGATGATGAGAAGGAGGAATGATGACATATATTGTCCTTATATTTACGAGGATGTCACTCTGACGATGCAGATCACTCGTTGTTGTTTCAATAAAAATTATTGTGACATTACATGTAGCGAAGATAAAGGTATCTCTAATTTATATACGGGTGTTTCTTTAAGCATGTTTGATCATGGACTTGCCCGACGACGCTAGGTCGAGTCCGGTGTACGGTATTGCGTACGCAGTGGTTAAGGTCGAGGCGGCGAAGGTACGGGACAAACGAGGAAACGAAAAGCAAATGCTGTCTATAGTGGGCCCCGGTAGAGAGGGAGGAAGTCGGGTATGAGGTAATGGAAAACCTTTTTTGATGCCTAATCCTACGGTATTACGCCGCGAGGTTAGAGCACTTGTCTTTGGATGGCGAGCGAGGGCGCAGCACTAAGGAGGAAGGGGAAATACAAGAGGAAGAAATGGAATTTTTAAAGGACCCTCATAACACGAGGAAGCGAGAATGTCCTTGTCCATCGGTCCATTCATACATATTGGACACTAAAATGTGTCTTTGTCCTAAGGCAATTATCCAACATCCAGAGGGTGGAGGGGGACCCAAAGCTACCTCAGGTTTCCAAATGAGGATAAGGAGAGCATTCAAGAAATCCGCTTTGAAAAACACCACTAGCATGATGTCGATGCCGAGGTGCATAGATTCCAGGCAATTGCAGCTGCATGCAACAAGTGGACATGCCTAGTTCTAGTGTTAAGGACTCGAGCAGCGTTGAGTCTTGAGATGATTGAGATCCTCTCTTTTCGATTTTTTACCATGCGTATTTAGGGTAGAATTTAATAAAAGTTATTGTATGTAAAGAGACACTAAAGTGGACATATTTGATAGTATCACAGGTTTAAGAATTTTCCGGTATTGGTTGACCTATAACTCTTTAGTACATCTAAAAGACACTTTGGTTTTCTACGTGGGAAGGTTGAGGCCATCAAGTTTTATTATATGTAACTCTGCTATTCTCTTTTTGATTAATAGAAAATAGGAAGGGATGCCTTTCAAACTTACACCACTACAATCCCGTGAAATTTCTAAGAAATTGTAGCAATGGATAAGTCCATTCTCTTAAATATTTTCACTCTGATATTCAATTTATTTTTTTGTGATTACAATAAACAATATTCCTATATTGTTCTGGCAAACGTAGTTCCCTTCAATCATCTGCTCGAAATGTTATGCATAATATTGTTCTTTGTTGTTTGCTCAATTTAAATTTAAAATTTATGGTCAAATGTTATTCATGATATTTTTCTTTGTTGTTTGCTCAATTTAAATTTAGAAATTTATGTCAATGTTATAAAGCTCTTAAGTAAGTTTTGAAGAAAAAAATTAAAGAGAATTTGTGCAACTAGCTTTGAAACTTACAATATAAAGCCAACATTTTACATTCTAAAGGGATCTAAGAATTTAATTTTTTTAAAGTAGTTGTTAAATTTATTTGTATTTTTTTATATCCATTTTTATGTTGATTACACATTTCAGGAAGACTATCTTGAAATTTATCTATTATGAGAGAATTCAAAAATATTATTGAAATGTAACGATCAAGAAAGAGGTGAATCTTTGACTTCTCTTTTCCTACAATTAAATTTTAAAATATTTCCGGAATCTACAAAATTTCTAAATATTTTGATATACTGAAGTCGTATAATTACATTGATTAGGCATTCTATTGTGGGGTTTTTGGTTGCAACACTATAGATATTCGTTGTCCTCTACGGGTTGTCGCTAAGCTAGATTTTCCTATGTCATCTTCTACCTGCAGGTATGCACATCTTCCTGCACGACTATCCACCCACCGAAATCGTAGTCACTCTCCCTCTCTCTGTCCTTGTGTTGTCATGAAAAACGGAACCATTTACTCCTCCCTCTTTGAAATCAATCTCTTTGCTCGATCGAGATCTCTCTACTCCAATCTGTCATTAACACTTATTCTCACTTTGCTAATGAAATCGAGCGAAAGTGAAATCTACAGTCTCGTAACAACACGCCGCTCGTAACGCTGCGCTTTGCCCTTTGCTCTCCCACGATTGCTCTCGTTGAGCACGCTAGCTCTACTCTCGAAATCATATCAACTAAACTTCATCTTTGATCTTCTATGATCTTCCAAAATCGGATCTTATCGAAAATATTTGTGCGTTGTCTGCGTAATATTTCATTACTCTTCTGTTTAGCCTCTTCATACTAGATCAACTTATTTTACGCTTTTTCTTGTTGCCCAATTCAGATTTGCGTGAAATTGAAAATTTGTTGTTACTCAGTGAAATTGAAATTTGATGTTTGATCTAAGGCTTAAGTTTTAGCTAAAAATTCAAAGTGCTTTAAATTGCTTCGAACTCGAACGTACCGAATAGAGTTCATCGCCCGAGTTCCAGAGCACGACTCATTTCATCAAAATCCGAGGTTCGTATGGCTTGAGTTGTTAGTGTCTGTGTTTTCCAAAAGCGAGCGAAAAAATGAGCAGAATTGGTGCTTGTGAAGATGTGGCGTACAATCAACATTGCGGGGAATATTCTCCAGAATTTCAACTCGATAACACGTATGACAAGTGGCACCTTCAAATTCGCCATATGGGTTAAGTGAAGAGAATTTTCCAATGACCTCCAATTCTTCCTAAGTTGGAATTTGATAAGGGTTGGAGTATAGTCCAACCGAGAGGATGTCGCGTGTCCTCCGCAGTGGGCCATATCTCAACCTACGAAAGTCGAATTATTGTCACATTGAGGTTTTGGACATTAGGTATATGGTGGATATATATATATACTAAGGTTTACAACCCATATGGAAAAGGTCAGTCAAAGTTGGAGAGTCTTTCAACTAATGACGGCAGAGGTTCGAGTGTCGAATTGACGAAGTATGGTGGAAGATTTCAATTATAGTGTCGAGTAAGAATTTTAGCAAGCGAGTGGGGGTCGCACGACCTCGCGCCCATAAACAACATGTTTCTACCATCTCTTCTCTAGAGGTGTTTCTTACCCTATACGTTCTTCGCTTTTATTTGAATTAACACCACCCTAGCAATTGGGGGTTGGAGAGGGAGCCGGCCTGGACGAGACCGGCGAGCAAATCAGGCTGGAGTTTAATTAATGGTTAAACGTGGTTAACCCGCGATAAACGGAATCATTAACACTAAAACAAGCGATTTATCACTAAATTGTCTTGTACGCGTAAAATGCGCTTAGCGTCAATTAATCCCGAGCTTAATTTGGAGAAAAGTGCTGGAGGCGCACCAATTTTGGCAGGGTTTCTACAAATTTATAAAAGTTAAGCGGCGGTTCCTCCGGTTTAGAGGAGGAAAGTGCAAATTTGATTTTGATCATAACTTGCTCAATTTTTGACCCAGAATTGAAGCTCAATAAAAGTCATTTTGAGGCTAATTGGCACCTTGAACTCATTGAAGCAAGTTGCGGAGAGGTAGAAAAATGTCCTCTACGGGTGTTTTAAGATGCATTTGAAAATTTTGAAGGAGAGGCAGGGGCCACCATGTGTTGGGGTCATTGTTAGAGCATACAAAGAGGTCCAAATTCGATTAGAAAACAATAGTCATTTTTGGGAGATTGTGATGTTTTAAAACTCATTGGAATAGATTCAAGAGGTTATGAGGCTTGAAACAACAATTTTTAGCACACTTTAACAAGCTAATACAGGAGTCACACTATGAAGATGGACCAAGGAGATGTAGCACGAAGGGTGAACTCCTTTATCAGAGTGTTGTGTTAAAGCTCTTGTTATGTGTGTTTGTTGTCGCTTTAATATTTCATCGTGTTCTGCTCATTTAAAATTTTTCTTTTAAAAAGCTTATGACAAACTCATAATTTCACTAAGTACATTGTTTTACAATCACATGCTCATAAACAAACCTATGAAGGATACGTAAAACAATGCAAAGAAAATTTTATATACGAAAGTGAAACTAGCACAACAATAAATAACATTCATTTTGAGATCAATGTTGTTTTAGGACTTTGTTGTTCCTTTGTTTTCTGACATTTGTTGTTGTTAACTGCAGATTAGCTAGTACTTGCCAATTATCTGTTGGTTGTTGATGCTTGTGCCTTCGCGAGATCCACTGCTCCAGGGCATTTCATTTCCAAACAAAAGTAAGTATCACACTATCACCTTTAAACTAACGAGTATCCAACTTTGTGAAAAATTAAATGCCATGTATACATGTTAACTCTGTTGCACATATATATATGCGTGTTTTACCAAAAGAAATTAAATTTCATTGTTTAAATGCAAAAGCATTTGTTGTAAAATAGTCCCTATGCGCAAAGCTAAACTAAAAACATTTTGAAACCCCTTGTCTTTGGAGTTGTTTAATCATTACACAATCTAATCTAGAATGTTGGATTATCTGCAATAGCTATTTCTTTTGTATTGTTACATAAACCACCGATAGTCGTATTCTTTTTGTCAAACCATGCTACAATGATGAAAGTGTCACCTACATTTATGGTTCAACTTTCCTGCTTGCTGAAAATAGATGAATGCAGAGCCCTAGAAGTTAAATTAGTCTTTGTACTTATTCAATCGGGATAAATTAAAACCAGTAAGGATACTTAAAACCGGTCGAGGATGGCATTTTTGGATATTTGGAGGGACTTGATGCGGCCACCTTACCTACTGTAGATACGGACATTCTTTCTTTCGAAGAGGTTAATTCATGTGGTGGATATGGATGTGAGCTGGATATTCTATCCTACGAAAGCATATGAGCGCACATCCCTTCGATCCACAGAGCCGGTTGGAGTAGGAGTAGCGGGGAGTTTTTTGATCGATCCGTTTCACCACTTTTCTCCTATTTACAAAACCAAAAACATATCCAAGCTCGAGTGGTTGCAACATACAACGCTGATTCCATTGGTTCTTATTATATGAGTGAGTAAGGTGATTCCATTCCTTCATAAAAGCGTAGCAATGAAATCCGGTCTCTTATACATACATGGTAGAACTACCCAAATAGGCCCGGCTGAGACCGAAGAGAATGGATTTGTTTTCCAATTCCTTCCTCCCTTGGGTTTCTTCTATGCTAATTTTCCGGGATCACCGGATGAGGATATCCATGCTCCCATTATGTGATGTCCATACTCCATTTGCACATTGATTCTCGGTGGAGCAACGGAGACCCGCTGCAAGGATTGTCTTACACATTCCCAAATCGGAAATGGTGAATGGTTAGGTGGCCTTGTGCGAGGGCCTTGCACCTGATTGCAAATGCGGTGGTGGAGCTATGGAAATAGCTGGTGGAACACGGTGGGCCCACATGGTCACAACTACGTACGCTCTAGATCTAAGTGAAAAAATTCTTTTTATAAATTGTAGCCCTAAAGATGAGCTTTGTATTATAATTTTCTTTTCATTCTATATAAACGCCTGACCCAGGAGGCGATAGGCGAGGTGACACGAGGACACCTTGCATTCACTCATGAGACATTAACCTTTCCTCTTCGGTAATTCTGTGTGAAGGTAGAGCTTCAGGCTTTCGAAAACAGTGCGCGAATTCTATTTGTGCCTCGAGTCGGTTCATATGTAGCGTTAAAAAGTTATATTGTTCCCTCGTTTTAGTTATTGTGCCTTTCTCTCACGAGTCGAAATTGCATTAGCGAGCGGTGCGGGGGTAACTCTTTCATTGGTTTGATGCCTTGAAAGTTTTCTTATTTTAAAAGGACAAGTAACCGTAACCATATGTATCATCTGATCCAACTACTTGTAGTCGAAAGAATGCAGAAATATACGTATCGCAAAGGACTAAAATTCTTGCAGCGTAGATTGTTCCTACAAATATGTTTTATAGGGACATTAAGACTACTAACATTCTCCTTTAGACAACAATAGTAATATGTATGAAAAAATGGCTCTTTTGGTATTTCAATGGCAACAAGAGGTTGCGCAGTTTTTACTTTGTAATTACAATCAAAATCTTGATGTTGTCAGATAAAAAATCGGATCTCGATCTTCACAAAATGTTCTTTTTTTAGTAAATTGTAGTGACTATGAAAACATGAGGTTAGATTGAGACAACTATAATAGATAGAGACATCATGTCAAGTTTGAGAAGTATCGATGGACTTGTCTTGACTAGCGATTCTGTGAAAAGCTTCGAGTTGTGATAGTTGCTAGGTGCCACATGTGAGGAGTGACTTCTCTTTTGTTGGGCATCGCTCTTCTAATGGCACTCCTTGCAAACATGAGCTTAGCTTTGGTTGTGAAGTCGGTTTCGGTACAAAGTGATGGGAATGAGACACGGTAGCAACTTCTCTTGTAGAGAAGAGGTAGTAGAAATAAATTCATGCAGCGGTATGGGAGGATCCTTTTCTTATATTTATATATTCCATTGTAGGTGTGATGAGGTGTGTGTTTCTACGCACATGCGAGTACGGCATGTTTGGAGGGAGATTTGCCACAGAGTATTCTTCTTTTCAAAATCCATTGCCGGATGGGTTTTCTCCGAACATAATTTATTCTTGAGTCCAATGCTTGGAAAAAAGATTCAAGTACTGATGCAATTTATTCTCTTGTTAGAGTTATTTCATTGGTAAGATGAGTTTTCTTTAGTTCAAAATTTATTCTCGGTCCAATGCTTGGAAAACAAGATTCAGAAGTACGATGCATTTTTTCTCTTGTTACAGGGATTCTTTCGGTCAGCAAAAACATTTTGTCAGAGCATAGACTCCTACACCTATATGTACATATGGATGCGTGAGGTGTTGATACATCATTTGAAATAATGTAGGAAATGGAAATAGTTCGACTTCTCCTCATGTTTTACTTTTATTGTAAACCTTACTTTTCGTGCACTTGCACATTTTCAGAAAAAGTAATTGTAGGACTTTTAGCTGAATTTCTACGAGATGTAGTCCACTTGCTCTTAAAGTCCAACTAAGAATGCATTGTGCGAGAATGCGAGAAGAGTGCACCATAATTCCATAAAGTCCACTTTGCTCTGAAAAAATTCCATTGCCGATCCACTTGTGAGAGTTTTCCTTGACAGGCTAGAAATTAGTGATAATTAGGACAAAATCATGGTTTTGAAAAATGCTCGCGAGAAAGGTTAAACTTGAGCAAGTCAGTCCCTAACCATATGTATCACTACTGAGTCCGACTTTGTGATCTAGGGACTTTGCAAATCTCGTGATGTGCAAGAGTTGAAATTCTTGCAAGTGGATTTTTACACTACTGAAATATATTCTACGATGTTAAAGACCGCTAACGTTCTTTCCTGGACAATAATATGTATGCATTACTTTAGCTTCTTTGGTGTTTTCACAGGAAACAAAGGTTGCCTAAGATCTTGTAATTACAATCAAAATATTGATGATGTACGATCAAAATCGAGATCTTAGTCTTGCAAAAAAATTTATCTCTGTTAGTAAATTGCGGTGACATACAGAAAACGAGTCTAGATTGGAGACAACTATAATAGATAGACACCATGTCAGAAGTTTGAGAAGTGTCCAGTGGACTTCTCTTGACTAGCGATTCTATGAAGTTGAGTTGTGATGTTGCCGAGTGCCGTGACGGAGTGACTTCTCTTTCGTTGGGCATCGCTCTTCGGTGGCACTCCTTATAAACATGAGCTTGGCTTTGGTTGAAGTCATTTCGATTCGAGTGATGGGCATGAGACATCGTAAAGCGAGATTCTCTTATAGAGAAGGGTAGTATAATAAATTCATTTGCATTGTGGGAGGATCCTTTGCTTATATTTATATATTCAATTGTAGGTGTGATGGAGGTGTGATGAGTTGTGTGTTTTATTTTTGTCTTCAGTCCGGCACGTTTGGAAAGGCATTTTCCAAAATTATTCTTCTTTTCAAAATCCATTGCCAGGATGAGTTTTCTCCATAACGAAATTTATTCTTCGTCTAGTGCTTGGAAAAAAAGATTCGGAAGTCTAATGCAATTTTATTCTATTATTAAAGTTTGTTTACGTTAGCGCGGATGTGTTGAAGTCTTCAGGATCAACATTTATTCTCGATCCAATGCTTGGAAAACAGATTCGAATTACGATGCACACTTTTTTTCTCTTGGTGAGAGTTCTTCCGGTGAGAAAAATCTTGACCTCTCGAAGGATCATAGAATATCCTACACCTATATGTACATATGGGTGAGAGTGTTGATACATTATTTGAAATAATGTAGGCAATGGAAACTTGATTCGACGTCTCCTTGTCTTTTTTCTTGTAAACCCCTTTTACATTACTGCACATTTTAAGAAAAACAATTGCATCAGAAACTTTAACTATTCTTGGATATGTAGTCCCACTTGCCCTAAAATCCAAATATCAATTTCAGTGAGAGAATGCAGAGAGAGTACACTAGAATTCCATTGTCATTCCGCTTCTAAAAAATTCCATTATCAATCCACTTTTGAAGTTTTTCCCTGATGGAGCAATAGCCATAATTGGGCGAGAATCATAGTTTGAAAAACTCTACGCCGAGGAGGTAACTACATGCTACCCATTTTCACCGCTCCGGAGGTATTCTTCTCCCTTGGACTTCTCCTCTTACAAGAAGTGAGCTCTACACCCTTGTTTCTCCGATGTTGCTTTTACGTATCTGTTATGTCCTAACCAACCTAGGTTTAGATCCTTTGTTTTCAACATTTGCGGCATCTTTATGAATCTCCGAAGCCAAAATCTCGCACAAGCGAGAAACACTTCTTAAATTAAATAAAAACAGAAATGCCATTACCATCATGTTTCTAAACATCAGGATCATCGTGCTTTCACACATTTCTCACAAGTATGGGTTTATGCCAAACTTTATTATTAATATATGTTCCTAATGAACTTAGTCACACTCATTTCTTTTCTTTCCAGGTGCTCTTGAGCCTTCAACAAGACTACTACACATTTATCACGAGTGGGTTTATCCCAATATTTATTATGAATATGTGTTCCTAATGAATTTAGTCACACTCATTTCTTTTCTTCTTGTACTCTTGAACCATGAAACAGAAAACTATTTCATGAAGAGGTACTGAGACAATTTCTTGTCGATATGGCTATAGCGTATGTTCTTGGGTCGGCTATGGATTTATAGTGTATACAATGGTGATTTCTATCATGGGCATTGACATTTTCCATAGTGAACAACTCTTTGGTTCTAGTTGGAAGCATCTTTTACTATTTATAATATGGCTGATAACTTGTGACCTGCTTGATGAAAACATGAATTCATATGTTGTAAATGGCATTGGGGCTTTGATCATTTGTTGATCCTATCTTTGTTCTCTTTCTAGTTGTAGATTTTATTTATAATTGGGTTTTTGTGTATTACAATGTGCTAAATGTTGATTCTAAAGGATTTAAATACAATTTATTATATTACAACCACGAAGGGAGATTGCTTCATGAAAGGAGCTTAGACAGCATTAAAATAGGATTTGGATGGAATTCAAGGACAAAGGAATGGTAATTTCAACTCTCTGATTGTAACTATCATGGCCTAGCTAGATTCTCAAGGAGATTGTTATATTATTATACATGAAATGCCAAAAGGCATGTCTAATTTTTCTTATTTAGAAGGTAGGTTAAATTTTTTATAGTAAGTTATTCTTTATGATGCCCTCTTAGTTGCAAGCTATTAAGAAAATAGTGGCATATTTTCTTATGAGGATCTTATTCCATATTACTATGACTGACTATTGTCCAACTTTATGGGAAAAATTATAGGAATATGTAATATGAAAAATTACTTGAATCAATTATTCTTAAGCACTAAGTAGTTGCAGTCATATCCTTACCTTTTAAGTAGTGAAAATATATAACAAAGACAAATAATATTGAACTCCTAAGGAAAAATCATCTCTAATTTTCTTTCTTAAACACTGCCAATTACTATTTCCATAGTTATGGGGTTGGATAGTACAGTAGAAGTTTCAAGCTGAGGAACAAATGAAGGATAGTGTGTAACATTTAAAACTTGATATATCGGTCTTAGTATCTAAATGCATGAATTTATAGTGACTTGAATAAAATGAATGCAATTTCTTAGGATAGAATTTTTTGTAGTTAATAAAGTCAATATTTCAAGTGTTCTTGTGAATGATAGATTCATATGTTATGAACTTGTACATTTTTTTTCCTCACTTAAAACCAAAGGAAGTCAATGCCTATATCAAGGGTTAGTAGTTTTCCTTGCATGAAATTTATTAACGGCATGAGGAAATGGTGTTAGCCTCTCTTGAATAAAATGAATGTAGAATTTCTTATGATAGATTTTTTGTAGTGAATAAAGTCAATATTATTTCAAGTATCCTTGTGAATCCACAGGTCATATGTGTGTGAACTTGTCCCTTTTTGAATTTCCTCACTTGAAACCCAAAGGAAGTCAATGCGTATATCAAGGGTTAGGCGTTTGCCTACGCATAAAATTTGTAGCCAGACAAAATGGTGTTAGCCTCTCTTAGCCAACTTAACCTAAACCTAATAGCATCACTAAATGATAAAATTTTGCCTCAAAACTCCTTGTTTCCTGAATATCGTATCACTCTCTCTGCATTTCATACTTTTTCAGGCTCTGTGTTCTATTTTCTCTAAACATTCTACTGATTTTCCCTTCCTTGCACTTGAATTACTGCAGTGTGGGCTTCCTATCATCAATTATACCATTACGTAAACTAAAGTGGCATATGATTGTATTTGTAATTAACATTTTCTCTAATGATCCCCTTCATTCCAACCATAACCTTTTCTTATTTTATAGTTTCCAAGAACATTTTCTCCAATGACCCCCTTCATTCCAACCATATCTCTTTCCTTATTTTACAGTTTCCAAGATTCCTTAAATTAGGACCATATTTCTTTTCAAACTGACATCCCCTTCATTCCAACCATATCCTTTCCTTATTTTATAGTTTTCCAAGGTGCTCAAATTGGGACTTATTTTCTTTCAAACTAACATTCCCTTCATTCCAACAGCAACATAACCTTTTTTTATAACATAGTTTCCTAAATTCCTTAAATTAAGACATATTTCTTTCTGCTAACATAGTAGCTTTGGAAACTACATGTTCTACGATGTAAAACATGCACAACCAGAAACACCTTCTTAACACTTCTACAATTATTACTGAATATCTTCTTCAAAATATTGCATTCATCTCTACCCACTATACCTACATTTTGCGAGGTTCTCGCATTTCAAGGCATATTTGCAACATCTCATCATGGAGCTGCTCTAACGGAATGTGATCGCTTTACTACTAGGCACGGCTCTACATCACACTCCAACCATCCCTCAAAATAGTTGAGCTTAGCCTTATTCCTTTGAAAAAGACATTATCCACATGCTATCGTGTTTCCCTTTACGACGGTGCTCTGACACAAAAATTTCTTGATGTACGCGGACAATGACCATGTAACCTCGGTGACCTCCAACTTGGGTCAATTATCATTCTCGAGAAAAGTCTCTTGCCTTTTTTACGGAAATATGCTTATGTTCACACTCTTCACCCCATCCTTTGTGCATTTTTTCTGATTTTCCATCTCTACCTCACTTATGCTACAAATAATAACCCATTGCTTTCTTGTTTTTCTTTCCTCAGGGAATATAAAATTTCTTGACTCGAAGCTTCCATCGTCATGCATCTTTTATTGGGGACCCGAACCTTCTTTAAAATTATTCAACCACCAGCTTGTTCAATTTGGTTCTTCAATATCTAAAAAAACTCCTCCATTCATACATCCATTCTAAAAGGGGGTTCCACTTCAACATCGACTCGAGTTTCCTTTGCTACACTGTTACCATTCCATTCATGGCACTCGACCCCCTATCGTAAATATTGGTCGATCCGAGTTTGAGTGCTTGCACAAAAAAACCCTTCGCTTGGTACAACAATGTTTGGGGTTTCGGAAAGGTCTTCGACTTTGATCTCGTTGATTGTGCTAATGATGAGATCCATCTTTCCGCCTTGATGACCTATTAATTCCTTTCATGCCTTCGTCCAAGTTGAGAAAGTTTACATGGTCTCAAATGACACGATCAAACCAACAAAAACCAAGCTACAATCTTCTAAATATAAAATGGGAGGTCTTCCTCTTTACGAGCTTCACGGAAACTCAAGTTTTCTTAGATGATGCTCCAAATATTCCTTTCCACCACTTCCACTTCAAATGTGTAGGTGAAATTGGATACGGACCTACGGCTCGGTTGTGGACATAATTGGTGTAGTGGGATCCGACTCCCCTACCTCCACCATTCGGCGAAGGAATGGGGGTGAAACACCCCCGGAAAAAACTCTAAACTTGGAAGACATGTATGGGTATAGCATTGACATCACCCTTTGGGGCGAACATTTCCACTCTATAGGCAAGGACCCAGCACGTGCTTCGCTCTTCAAGTATCTTTTCTTGCAATCAAAGGATCGCATAACATAATTTAATGGAAGGAGTATGGGGACCATCTCCACCGACAAGCTCCTCCTAAATCTAGACATTCCGGGGGAACTCACCAACTCCAAACATGGTTCCACGAATGAGGCCGCTTGATTTTTTCACCATCATTAAGTAGAAAGTTCTACGGATCTTCCCGCAGACACCCACAAAGTATGATTTCTGACTTATTTGGCCTTATAACCCCTTGAAAAAGCGGCATGGTTCTCCATTCGTGCAACCATAACATATATTGGCATGCAAAATTTGTGCTTCCTTGCATGCCCTCTCGCATTTATGGCATCAAATGCATGAAAAACGTTAGCACCACTCAAATGGAATATTTGCTGTAGTAAAGGCGATGGTGACTTATCGAAATGTGATTATGGCTATGTGCTCATCTTGAAATAGCAGCCACTCGGAAGGCTATAAAAAATGTCACGGCTGGAAGTGATGCCACAAGCTGAGCTCTTGAGTATCACAACCAAAGACTTTTTCTCTCCATTGAGCACAATACTATCCATGAGATATGTTCAAAGGACTGTGTTGGCCTTCCTTTTTGTTGTTCGTCAAAACATACTACTTCAATGGCATCGACTACTTGAAGGTTTTCCTTGTCAATTCGAAAGATATCAACTATGGTGTTGCATCTCATCTTTTCCTCGAAGATATAAAGAAATTGTACGCGGCCCACAGGTCACTCGACGACTTTAGACCTCCCCTTCTCCCTGAATTTGTCAACTTAACATCTACACGAGATCTTCTATAAGTTTCTCCATTCATTTTCATCTCTTCCACTACCACCTCTTCTTCCTTTCACATATGATCTTATATTTGCACTTCATCATTGTTCTTCTCTCTCTATGTATCTACATTTGTGTTACATGTTGGATATTTTACCTTTAAATATAATATAGATGATCTTATATGTGCAATTCCTTACGTTTGTTCTTCTCTCTCTATATATCTACATTTGTGTTAAATGTTGGATCTTTTACCTTTAAATATAATATATATGCTCTCTTTTATTTGTTCCTTCTAATAAACATACTATATTTATGTCCATGCTCTTTTAAAATTCTACATTTGTGTTACATGTTGTATATTTTACATTTAAATATGCTATATATGCTATCTTTTTGTCCCTTCTAATCAACATATTATATTTGTGTCCTTAACTTTTACAATTCTACATTTGTGTTACATGTTAGATCTTTTACCTTTGTGCATGTATATGCTGTTGTCTTTTGTTGTCCCTTATAATCAACGTAGAAAATTTAAGTCCATGCTCTTTTACAATTTGCAATCCATGCTTCCTCATTTCTCTATAGTTCAAAGTACTCTAAAACATAGTCCTTCTTGGTTTTCTTATGGGCTTTTAAAAAAAAGAAAGTATTGAAGTGAAAATGAAGACAAAAACTAACTATGCAAGGTTGTTTCTTCTTTAGCTTATATCCTAATTCATCATTACTTAGACAAAAACTAAATATACAAGGTTGTTGCTTCTTTCGCTTAAATCTAATTCATCTTTACTTATGTTATATCTTGCATCTTTATACTTGTTAACTTGTGCATGTATACTCTTCACCAATTTTATGTTGTATACCTAATATGTGGATGTGCACGATTTCTCACAATTTACAAAACAATTTAAAAATATAAAACAAACTTGCTCGATTTCCTTTTTTCCTTTAAATATAAACTTTTTCCCTCTCCTTCATTAAACATTTCTTCCTTCTAGACACTCCATGCACTCTTTCTCTCTGTCGATACTATTCCTGTAGATGTTGTATTCACTAATATTCACACCCAATATTTGTATCGGGATGGACATGCCAGGAGGCTTACGAAAAGACCCTCAAAAAATGTTCGCATGTGGCTCCTCTCACAGCACAAAATAAAGACACCTCCAACAAACAAATACGTCTCAAGTATGGCGCCAAGCTTGTCTCCTAAACGTGTCAAAATTATGCACAAATCCTTGTTGCTCTACCCCAACATCCTCACTTCACTTCCAACCCCATATTCTTCAACAAATAATTTTGCTAATCTTCCTTCCCTTACCCTTCCTACTTTCCTTGTCGCCTCACCTCATCTACCTCGCACACCCGCCATCAACACATGAAAATTCACCCTCCTATACTCAAAATGTATTTCAACCCCACCCTTAAACATGCACACTACCAATTTCGTGCAAGGATAGATGACATGTCTCCCTTGCATGTTTGCTCCCATATGCAAAAAGTCTTACCCAAGTATGAAAACAAAGTTCTTCCATGGTAACATATGTTGCTTCCAATGTGAAAATATAAATTCAACCCACCGCTTCTCATGGCTAACATGGTACCGACAATAGCCAACCATTTGTCCTTGTCGTTTTAACCCAAATAGAGGAAATTCTCATAGCACGTGTTAACCCAATCTTGCAAGTCACACATGCACATGATGACGATTCAAATACGACCATACCATTTGTTTCCCCACAGACATAACCCACAGTATAGCACCACCGCCCCCACCACCTAATTTCCAACTTGAACATCCTAGTTTTACCGAGCATGGCCCTAACCAAAGGCATATGACTTCTTCATAAGCGGGGGCCCGTGTTGTTACAAATTTGTACTATAAAATAAGCGCATGATACCTACTACAATGATGTCCATGTCGACCAAGCTTTCGTGGTGACTTGCCTTCTCACCCTATGGATGTCTCTTCTCTCCTTCGTCACATCATCTCGGCCTCTCATGACTGCGAATTTAACCTTCCTATAGTTTCAATCACGACCTTCCTACACCCACCCCATCTGTGGACCTCTGGCCTTCCTCTTTTGTATCTACACTCCCAAATTCCCACTCTTGAAGTGAAGAAATATGTGACTACTTATACTCTTCTGTCTACTTCACAACCCAATTCCTTGGCCTTCTGTTCACTCTCGGTGTCCAGTGAATACACCACAAAAGGCCTCTTTTTTATGGCCTTCCCAACACTCTTCCCACGGGGTTCCATGCTTGCTCGACCAAATCTTTTGAAAGTTGAAATTCAAGAATTTGCTTTGCACCTCATCGTTACCATGATAATTGTTTTGGCCAACACCCGAATTTTGATATTGCTTATACAATTTTGTGTTGCGACACCGCGACGAGAAACGAACATTGTCTTTGTTAAAAGAAACATCGAGACAAATTTCGATAACGGTTGAAGACCTTCGGACACGCTTGCGTGACATCCTTGATTTCATACTTCTGAACAAATTATGCACTTTGGCTTGGCCAGCAGGGGGGACACGCTCTTTGCGGAACAAATGTGAAAATGAACTCACTAATATGAACACACGAATAGGTAGTCCTAACTTCTTCTTACCCTTAGTGTAAGTGAGCACCAAATAGCATGACTTGCATATGATCATGCTAGAAAACCCCATCTCTTCCGTTGAGCTATCCGGGTACAGAATTACTTAATATAATCAAGAATACGAATCTTGCATCGTAGTACATTAATTTCTGTTTCATAATCTTCTCGAAGGTGTCTTGCAAAAATATTTCCACCCCAAATATACGGATGAGGCATTCACTTATCCATCCTTATTTTCTTTGTTCTCAATTCTACATATACACTAGCCTCACAAATTACCCTTCCTCCTCTTTGCGGATATGAATGGAAACATAGGGTTACACACACATACATGATTTCCTGCGGATGGAAAATACTGATGTCGACAACCTCAGCGGAATCACCAAGTCGAAGTTGACAAAGAAAAGTGTTATTTTGATCAACACATTTTTCTTCAAACCCTTACTGCTCAACAACGTGAACCTTATGTACATCGTTACGCGGTATGATCATGCATCCTCCCAACACCATCAATATTTGCATCCTTTCACATTCGGGACTACGACTAACTTGTAAATTTCATTCAAAGGCATACAGAATTCCCGCCCTCGTCTTGTCTTCGCAAGAAAGGCCCTACTCTTACCCGTCGATATGACACCATGGAATTTTCATCCCACATCTTCATTGGATATTGATGGGGATCGACGAAATTCATCCCTGGCACGAAATGATGATAGGTTAATTTTCACAACTCTTACATGCTATCATTTTAGAGCAAACCGCTGATTGCCAACCAGTTTTGTCTCAAAATGTTGTTTCTCAACACTACATCTCAAGACGCATATGAAGAGAGATAAAATCGAAAAGATATGGCCAGGATGTTGTCACATCTCCATAGGTCGGGTGCCAACGGGGGCTCCCATTCTCGGTGTCATCCAGAAACTATTGACGGAAATAATTTCCGATCGAGACATGAGCGCACGGAGACATTCCAATTTGCTCCAAAAACTTCCCCTCTCCTTTCACACAGAACGCTCATTTGATTCCATCAATGTTAGTCGATACCCGACTGTAGACATGTTTCTCGTATAGAAGTTGCACTCCCCCAACACCACCCTTCATTGTAGCATACATGAATAGACCCTAATTAAACGAAATACTACCTCTTCTTAAAGCCGCATGTTCTTGGTCCTTCTACATCGCAAGAAAACATTCCCAATGAAACACATAAAAACTCCAAATATTGTTCTTGTCCTTCACACTTTAAATGCTGCATCCTTCTTCTCTTGATGCTGCTATGCTTCTTTGTTGGAGTGAACTACTTCTATACTCCCCTTTTTGCACACTCCCCCGACGTATGTTGGCCTTCACTAATGAAGAAATCATTTCACATTGGGAACTTAAAAAAGACACATATATTGTGGCATGTTCATCGTGCCTACGAGAACCCCTCGATTCCTTTCTCTAATGAGCCTCCACTTCTTCATTGCCCTCCCACCACCTGACTCTATAGACATGCATGAATGGAAGTTCCTTTCTCAACTACACCCGGGGGAATAACCTCGAGGTTGATGATATTGTATGCTTCGGCATCATTACTTCCACTCAAACCATAATTTGTTATACTACTATCCCCTCCACTTTGAGAGACATCCATAAATTTCATGAGTTCAATCACTCTTGTCGATCCACTCTACCCCCCTCTCAAGTTCCACACTCCCTTGACTCACTATCTAACACACAAAAAATTTCTGCGAACACTATCCTTGCCCACTTTGGGACCACTTACTCATTCCTTCACTTAGAATTATCATCCAGTGCCTTTGGCACCAACAAATATTTCTTAATTGATAGGCTAAAAGAGCTGCATTCATGCCAAGATCTACTCCACTTCGACCCATTTTCTCCTACTTACTCATTTGGTGTTGCTGTTTAACATCGGGTGCACTTACAATCCATTATGCCCTCTGCATTCCTATGGGCCCAATGCATCGTCTTGAGGGGAAACCAGTTCTACATCTCCAAGAACAACTTTGTCATGTTGAATACATTCTAATCGGTAAGAAATGAGCTTTATTTGGCCTACTTTCACGCAAACCGATCGCTTAAAAGAGGCATTCCCTTCACATCGAATTTACCTTTGATCGATCCCCATCATCCATGTTGGAAATCTTGAACAGCGCCCACACCGCCAGAGACATCCCCATGTATATCGGGACCTCATCCGTGAAATTCCCATACAGCACGGCTTCGATGGTGTCGTCACACTTTCCATGATCTTCCGTCGACAACGACCACCCCTTCTCGGGTTTCTTTTCACCAACTCCTTGCAAATCTCGGAAAATGAAACACCTCTGTTTGAGGAGCGCAACCTTCTCATGTCAAGGGCTACCTCCAATTTATAAATGGCCGAAAACCAAGCATTTGCAGCAATTCAATGCTGTATCCAACCAACCAAGTTGTTGCATTGCATAACAAACAAATGCTAAAAAAATTGAACATGCCAATAACACGATCTTGTACGGAGAGAAAAAAACCACTATCCTTATACTACGAAAGGAAGAATATGAACAACTAGATGCAAAGGTTCTTATTTGCAATAGACAAGAGGTGCTCCTCACATGCAACTTATGGGTTGAAGAAGGCCTTATCAATGGAGGCCTTCGTAAATTTATTTCATTCTCTGTCAAGCTGAGAGAAAAACCCCCTGATTTTCCATCATTTGTTGTTGTTGACTTCTTCCAATACAAAGGCCCACCATGGGATGCCTTCAACCCAACTTATGTTCCACTTCCCCCAATAACGTGAGGTTCTAGCAAGCAAATGCCCCTTCAAATGGCATGGGGATTGACAATACATAAATCAAAATGCATGACATTATGAAGAGCGACGATGGACATTAGCGACGCATAGAACATCGAGGTTTAACATTCATTTCCATCTCTAAGAGTTCGACTTGAATGACCTCGCATCTCTCCAGATTGTTTCTCTTTAGTCGCTTCTCCAACATCAAGAGCAATGTTTACATGGCACGTAGACAACAGAAGAGTCCATCTTGACTTCAAGGTCTATATAGCCACTTACTGATGTGATCGCTACATCTATTGCCTTCAATCTCCTTCCACTAAGTATTCTTTTGACTCCATTGCCCCATGCCCTTCTCTGTAACTTTCGATGTGTATCATTTTACATTTCATCAATATTTTAATCTTTGTTGCTAAAAACAATAATTCCCACATGTCACATTCAACTAATTCAACAAATTTTTCCCTCTTTAGAATTATCGAGATGGATCTGAGTACTTGACATTACTCTAAGGAGATAATTATTTGACCAGTTTCTATTCTTGACATAAAGCTTCCTTCTCATCATCTCCACTGACTAATGAACTTCTCAAAAATCTGAAGGGCACTTCTTACAGGTACACTTATACATCTTCATGAAAAGGATACATTAACAATGCTTCAGTTTACTTCATATTCCATCACTTATCATAATGGTGTTGGCATAGATACATGTTGGTGTTTGCCATTAACCATCGCACACCTCTCCATATATGATTACTGCCCAGTTCAATACCATTGGTTCAATGGGAATGTATAAAACATGATGCTTATACTTGTTCCAAACACTTTGGATTTCAATGCATGCAATGTTATGCTATTTTGTTTGTGCTTTTACTATCCGTGATGGATGCGATGTAGTTTGCAACTCTTCCTCCTATTTGGGTATATCGAATGAATGTATTAGAAACTAAAGCACCATTTTTGTGCGTTGTTTAATCTTATAAATACGTAATGCTTCTTCGAAGTCTATACGACCACCCATGATATGATCTCTACAACCATTGCCTTCCAATCCCCTCTTAGTAAGTGTACTTTCAACTCGGCAACCCCATGCCCTTCTCTACAACTACATACTTGTATTAATTTTCATTTCATCAATATTTTATGCTTTCCTTTTTACTTGAACACTAATTCCCACATATCACATTCAACTAATTCAACTTCTATTTTCCCCCTCTTTAGGACTACAAAGATGGATAGCAAGTCGTTTGTCCGAGCTTTATACGTCACGTGATGAGATATGAATGACAAGTTGCTCTTCTTGACATAAAGGCGAACACACCTTTTAACCCACGGTCTTCCTTCTTGTCATCTCAACCAACTATTGACCTTCAAGAAAAAGCTCAAGGCAGCATTTGCAATGACTTATACATCTTCATAGAAAGGGATACGATAAGAAAGCTTTGGTTGGATTGTCGGTCCCACAATTCTCATCTTGGTGTTGTCATAGATACTATTTGGTGTTGTCGTTGCCCATTGCACCCTCTACATATATGATTGTTGCTAGTTCAATACCGCTTGTTCAAAAATATAAAAAAACATAAATTGAATGTGCTTCACTCCAAACACTTTTAGATTGCGGTGAATACCCAATGTTATGCTACTATTTATTGTACACATTTTCGCTCGAAATATGCTTCGTTCCAAACACTTTTGGATTGCGATGAATCTTGATGTTATCTTTGTTTTGTTTGCACATTTTCACTCACCATCGTGTATGCAATATAGTTTGCAACACTTCCTTTGTTTCGAAACATGTCAATTAAATATATTAGAAATTAAAGTAGCCATTTTTATAGGCTCTTGAATCCTATAAATACATAATGCTTCCTTTTGTTGATCTCAATATAAGTTCATTACTTCTTTGAATTTGATCAAGACTTGATATTTATTTCAAAGCCTTTGAAAGAGCTTGTGTCTTGTCTTTATAATATAGCATTTCCAAAATTAGTTTTTGGATATAAAAGGAAACACCCATCATGTATTCATAGTTAGAAATGCTACATTTCTTCCTCAATAATTTTTTTTATTCATTTCAATTTAGTCGTATCTTTGTCTTTTATAATATATAATATACAAATTGAAAATTAGTGATTGAATATATAGAAATACCCATCATGTTTACAAATTTATAAATGCTATAATTGTTCCTCTACAAATATTTTTAATTCATTTCAATTTAGTAGTCATTGCGAGGTGCCATTAATTCCCTTACATTTACCATCACCATAAAAAATCTATTCAATCTCAGGTGAACCTTCTCCACGCCTAGTTGAAGAAAAAAGCATGGCTAGTTTAAAATATACGATTTTATGGGTTGTATGTAACTCTCTCCCACAACACTAAATAACAACATAGCATAGATCTCATACAACACTAAATAACAATGTAGCATATATCTCATGGTGCATGATCCCTCTCTTTAATTTCAACAACATTCTCCTTGGAGGCACAATTTTCTCTTTTTGCCATTACATGTTTTCTTTTATTTCAACAACATTCTCCTTTGTTGTCTCTAATTTTGACAACCCATGTTGTCTTTAATTTCAACAAAATTCTCCTATGTTGCTCTAATTCCAATAAAAGTATCCTTGGAGGGAAAATTACATGCTTTCACTTTGAACACAAACAAATTCTCCTATGTTTTCTTCAATTTCAATAAAAATCTCCTTGGAGGGGAAAAATTGTCTACAGGACACTTAATAAAATGTGTATAGTGACCTACCCCCCGAAAAAATGTCGGCTACTACCAGCTTTTTCATTTTTGCCTTTCTATCTTCTAATCATATTTTATTGCAAAGGACACATAAACATAGTCCCCATTGTTGTCACATACAATGCCCTTGTTCATGGCTTATGTAAGAAAGTCAAGCTTGCACACACTAAGTTCTTCTATAGAATGCCCAACAAGAAAATCGTCTAGAATGTTTGTACGCACAACGCATTTCTTGATGCCCATGTTAAGGAATGAAAACACAAGTAGCCCATCAAGTACTTCATGAGATGTTGGACAAAGAGATTAATCCCGATCTTATCACATACGATGGCCTTATTGTTTCTTATTGCAAAACGAACAAACTTATTCACGCTTATTTGCCAAATAATTAATCTTATTGTTGGTTGTTACGAAAAGAAAAAAAAACTTCATAAAACTCTTGGGTTGTTACATATTCTTGGTGCTTACCCTCGAGCTAGGCAAGGCGGCACAAGCTAGGAAATTCTTCTACGGAATGCCCAACAGAAAATAATTTTTGATATTGTTGCATACAATTCATTTGTTGATGGCCACATTAAGGAATGGCAACCTGAGGAGCCCATAAAAGTACTTCATGAGATGGAGCCCATAGAATTACTTCATGAGATGTTGGACAACGGTGATGCGGGGCATTCTTCAAAGTTTATAAGGACTTAAGAGTCTCATCACACATTTACTAAAGGGAGTGGGTTCCCTTAATTATTTTATTTTATTTTCTAAGTTTAGTTTGAGTTCTAAAAGGATTTAAATGTAATTTGATTAATGAAGAATATCTCGTGAGTTGTATAGATCTTAGGGATGAGTAGGTAATCATAGGAAGAGAAGGAATTTTGGGGATCTAGAGGTCTAATATAAGTTTGGTTGAGTAAAGAATGGAATTGAGAAGCTTTATGAAATATTGAAAGATTGTTGGATACGAACTGAAATTGGTTCATGATTCCTTTTGTATATATTGGTAAGCATTTGAAACATTAGAGAGGTTGGATTTGGTTAGGTGTGAGAGTGCGATGATATGTATAGAGAGGCCATTTTAAATATTTGAAACTACATCTGATAAATAGAGAAAGGCGAGAAGCTGCGAATAAAGATGCATGTACAAATTTCGTATGGAAGATATAGTTTTAGATGTTGTATTATTCTCTATAGATGTATATCTATATTTCTATTTTGTTGATTAGTACATAGTATATTAAAATTGGATTGAATGATTCGGATAATCAAACCGTACAATATTCATAAAATCATTGTTGTCTAGATCGGCTTTGGTCTTGTTCGTAGATATGATTGCATGTTTTCCAATCGGTTGGATAGTCAAGAGTATGTAGGATATATAGATATCGCAATCGATTTATATTCATCTTGTTTGTTTTGGCGTGTTTATTCACTTGATACCTATGCGTGAATATGTGGTAGCTTGGATGTGAATTGGTGTAGAACTATGAGATAGAACGTCGAGGAAGAATTTGCGGTCACAAAATTTCATTGATGAGTTATTACGAGAGGGTAGCATATAATGTTATGGTTTGCAAAAGGCCGAGCTGTGTTTTTTCGCAAAGTTCCAAAGGTTTCGAATCAAAGTTATAGTGGAACGCTGGATGGATGCGATCAAATCACAAAGGTTCGGCAGAAGAAGGGATGGTTCAAATAACATTGCAACCGGTGAAATTTTTAGCATTGGCATTGTTATGGTTTACCATTAAAGGTTATTTGTTAAACCTTGTGATCTACGGAATGTTATGTTTCTCGATACGCAGTATTTCATATAAACGATATACGATGTGTAATATGTGGTTTAAGTTGTGATGCGACTTGGGGGCCACATGTCGAGGTTTCCGTATATATCACATATCACATCGGTTAGGGGATCATTGAAATGTGATATTGTAAAACATGTGAACCGATATTGTTTGGGAGCGATTTGTGATGAGTTGGGATTGTGATGCGCAATACCTTCAAACTACCAACGCTACGATAAAGCAACCCGTTGTTGCTAACTTTCGGAGTTTATGTGGACCATTATCCACGGGTTGCATGGATTTGGGTAAATATTGCAATTTTTGCATCAAAGTTTCACTAGTGAGAAAATTTGCGAGCGGCGCTACATCATTTTTGGTATTAGAGAGAGACTAGCGCTCTTTGGGGTTTTATTCAAGATTGAATTTTGTTTTCGGTATGCATAGAATTTGCATTGGTAATAAGTCAAGATTCAAAGGGTTATGATGCAATTGGTCGTTGGGAGATCGAACACAAAATATTTTATGCGAGAGAAGAATCCTAAAATGTTAACGGCAATAAAGACTTTATACATTTCATTCAGGCAGTTGTGGAAAGAGGTTTGAGGAAGATAAGACCAACGAAGGATCTTGTAAGTTTAAAAACTTTAATGATATATGTATGTGAATGTATGTAGCAACAAGAAATTACGGCCCGGTAGTTGTGACAAAGGATAAGGGATCGGTTGGATAGTCAAGAGTATGGAGCGTCTGTGAATCTCGTAATCGATTATATTCATCCTTTCTGTTTTGGCGTGTTTATTCATGATGTATATTTGCGTGAATATGTTGTGGCTTGGATGTGAATTGGTGTGGAACACGGAGTCGAACGCGGGGAAGAATTTTGATCACAATTTCATTTATGAGTTGTTGCGGAGAGGGAGCAGCATAGAATATTATGGTTTGTAGAAGAGTCGGGCTTGTGTTTTTCTAGAAGTTCAGAGGTTTCGGAATCAAAGTTACGGTGGAAGGTGGACGGATATGATCAAATCGAAAAGAGTGCATCTTGAAGGATGGTCGGATCACATCGTGACTGTGAAATTTTTGCATCGATATTGTTATGGTTTACCGTGAAAAGTTGTTGTTAAAACATTTCAATGCGCGAAATGTTTATGTTTTACGATGTAACGATATCGCATAATGCGATTTGCGATGTATGTAATATGGTTTAAGTTGCAATGTGACTTAGCGGCCATGTGCACAGTTTAGTATATATCGTATATCGCATCGGTTGAGGGATCATTGAAATGCGATATTGTAAAACACTGCGAACTACTGATATTGTTTAGGAGCGATTGCCCGATGAGTTAAGGGTTAGATCAACGATGCACTTCAAACTGTGATCTTGCGATAAAGGCTTCGTTGTTGCGTACTTTTGTGTTTATGTGGCCCATAACCCACCGGTCGCATGGATTTGGGTAAATATGCGGTTTTCTACATCGAAGTTCGTAAATTGAGAAAAGTTATGAGCGATCTTTGCATCAAAGGGATTAATCCAGGACCTTTCCATTCGTAAATCGATACCTTACTTACAATTTATGCATTTTCATTACTTTGAAAACTTATCTTTTGGGATTTATTTCGATTTCGGTTTTTGATTTTGTGGAACATAGCAACTTTTTAAGAGTTTCTCATTTCATATCGCTTTAGGCATTGCACTAATTAGTTTTCTCTCTAAATTTCAACCAGGCACCGTAAACTTTGACGATGGCTTGTGTGTTTCCATTTAGTCTTCCCAGAGAATAAAAAAAAAGCACAACTTTTAAGGGGTTTGTAACCTCACCACATCTTTAAATCTAAAAAGTAGTAGTGGGTATCAAGTATACTGTCTTTGCTTAATTTATAGTTCGGTTCTTTATTGGGAGTGTCAATTATTTGTTGTGAGAGCATAATTGCAATTGTTGAATTTTATCGAGTGTAGTCAAAATCACCAAACAAGACTTGGCATAACCTTTTGGTGAAATAGTCGAACTTGATTTTTACTTAGCAAAGACTTGAGCGTACGCTTAAAACCCAGCGAGCAAAAAAATAAATATGAAAATGCATAATGTCGAAGAAGAATAATTTTTTTTTCATTTGTAAAATACGGCATCATCCATAGTGTCGTTGTCTTGTAAACTTTCATGTCGGTTGCACTACCATGCATATATACACCTCTCTTGGATGAAAAGCTAGATGCTTAACCTACTTAATAACCTTTTCCCTCATAACTATTTCCGGAAATACTTCCACATCCATCCTTGACTTACGTGAGCGCCTCAACAACACTATACATTCCTCTACACTTCTGCTCGACGTGTCTTTGCACTCTCCGTGCAAATACTGGTTTCTAAATAGAGTAAATGTTTGCAGAAACAGACTCACTTTATGCAGATGCAATTCATTAATCACTGCGAAAACAACATCTGTGCTTTGATTACTGGTGGAATTAATGGCTTCTAAACCATCACAAAAGTAACTTTACGGAACAAGGATTTCCTCAAATCCAAATGTAAAGATAAATTACTTATTTTTCAATTTATAAGCATTACCGGTAATTTGTCATGATCCCTACCATTCTCCGTCCCACACAATGAGACCCGATTTGTGACTTTGTGAACATTGTCATGCCTTGAAAACATCATCGATGCATTCCTCTAAGCATGAGCATCATTTGCCCTTGAGACATCTCCTTGCAAAAGTCATGAAAAAACATCCCTTTTGGCATTGAGCGTCGGGCGGGCAGGTTCGATACTCGCGCCAATGGGGAAAATCCTGTGAGGTGTGCGTGGCTGCTCTGTCATAGAGAGCAGTAGTCGCGCCCACGCAATTTAGGGGCCCATTTTTTAAATAAAGATAGCGGAAGTTAAGGTCTCAACAAACTCGGGAAACCATTGCCTATCTTGAGTTGGGGGAGGTTTGCTGCCGGGGGTTCTATGGAAGGGAAGTGGTTTTGCCACCTCCCATGGAACCTTCCTTGTTGATAGGGCCAATCCCATAATAATAGGGATCCAGCTCCTCCTTCCCCATCCCAACAAAGCACCGCTCAAATCCATGGCAAGCTAGTCTTGGAAGTGCTAGCTACCGAATCTCCATATTCCCAAGAGCCTTTGTGTTGTAAAGAATCCTCTCTTTCCTTAAAATTTTGACTCGAAGTAAGGAGACCATTGTCGAGAGACTCAGGAGAGTTTTCCCTTTCCTTGGCGAGCTTTGCGGGGCATTGAGCCGACGGAGACCCATCAGAAGGCAACGACGTCGAACTTAGTTGTAATCTCTCTTCGTTTATTATTTAATAGATGATTATGATTATGGTTCCATAATTTCCATCATGTTAATATGGTAACGTCCTTCATTACCGATGTTTAGTTATGTATACTGGACTACATGCTTGTATACGGTCGTTTCTTCCATGTGCGGTGTTCATCGCCGGAGATCGTGGATGGATTGTGATACGAGGGTGAAGAACGAGGAGACGCTTCTTCTTCATATCGTGGCGTTGGAATCCGGTGGCTTCTATCTGGAGTCCTTCATTCGCCAACTAGGAACTTGCATCATAACATTGTTTGATTGTTGCTGAACCACTATTTATGAGCTGATGAGGATGTCTGTCATGAGAGGGATTTACCTCCTCAACAATTTTGGCCGACTCACGGGGATCGTCCCGAGTTTCATTGTCTCGTTTTTGTTGTCTCGCTTTGAGTTATTTTATGTGTTTCCTTGCTTGATGAACCTTACGGGTCGGGTTCTGTTATTTTTTGCTTTTTGGTTTGCTTAACTGCATTGAGTACCTTACGGAGTAGCTTGTTTTTAATTTTGGTTGAGAAACTCGGTGAGCGCGGTTTTTAACACGGCAGGTCGACGATTGAGCGCATGTTGCCTTTGTCCCGGCCGCGCAGGTGCTTTACGGCGCTGTTTCATCCTTACGGTCGCACCACCCACGTAAGATTTTTGAGTTCCTCATTTTGAGCTCTACGGATTTGATGGAGTGTTTTTTTTCTTCTTAATTTTCCGAAAGCCCACGAGTGTGTTTGAGTCTGTTGGTGAGAATTCACCTGTTTGTTCTTTGGTTGTTTGCTTTTATCTACCGATTTCACGTTTTAAGCCCCTAGGGCATCTAGTGGCTTAGTGTATCGAGCCCTCCTTGGAGATTTTGGTGTTTGATTGTCACACTATTTGTCTGATTGATTCTCCACACCCTCTAAGTAGTTGTTTATTGTTTGTTGCGATTTTTTTGGGTGATTGTTCATTCTTTCATTCGAAATTCGTTTAGTGCTGTGGACCTAGATCTGCCGGTCCATTGGAAGCTTTAAGTCTTTTCTTTGCTTTGAGAGACTTTGGTCGATTTGGGGATACGATTGCTTGTGTTGTTGAGTGAAATTTGTTGTTTCGCTCTCTTGAAAATACGTTCTCAAGTTGTTCGTTTTGTTTTTTTCAAGATTGTTTAGTGCATATTGGCTATTAAACATTGAAAATCAAAAAAAAAAAATCTCTTTGCTTTTGTTAATTAGTGCAAATTGTGATCTTTCCATCTTGCTAGTGATTAGTGCTTTGAATGAAAATTTTTCAATTGCATTAGTTGCATTAGAGATCTCATTGTTTGTCTTAAGATTCATTTTCGTTAGGTAGTAAACTCTCCAACTCTTCTCTAACTAGTTTTTTTCATCGAACGAGATGTTGCCTTGTGGCATATAGCTTTGCATTTAGGAGTCTTTCGAAGAGACACACTACATACGATAGGGCACGAAAATTGAAACTTAATTGAAGATCAAGCTGTAAAATTTATTCAATTAACCTAAGGCGGCATTGGAACTTAACGAAACATATTTAGAAGGTCTAGGCTAGAGACGTGTTCCGGCGTCGTTAAACCTAGCGGTATGTCGTTGGCATTCAACTGGGCAGAAACAGTACGGACTTGCTCCCCGTATCGTCGCGTATATAAAGGAGACCCCTCTAGGTTTTCAATCCTTTATCCACGGTGTTATCACTCGGGTTTTCCTAGAAGTTGTGTAGAGGAAATTATCACAAGGTAACCACGAAACCAACCTTTTAGGTACGAGTCTAGCCAATGCATGTTGTACGGAGGGCTCTCTCTTTATGATTTATCTTTGTTCTTGAAAGGTTTTAGGCTAGTTATAGATTCAAGGTTTGTTTTGGGAAAATGGTGGAATCCACAAACTAAGGGCAAGTTTGAGAGCTTTCGATCCATTGGGCTATTAGAGTCAAAGGATGAAGCATGCTGGATTTCTATTCTAAACACAAGATGGTATTACGGGGCAAGATAGCTAGGCAGAGAACAATCCTTAAAATTTAAAGTGGATGGGATGATCTTGAAGGGATGAAAGGCAACTAAGGAATCTTTCACATGTTCGGAAGAAAGAAATGAAATGACTACAAACAAAGAGCAATGAAGGATTCTTTATTATAGTAATCAACAATGTTTAAATTAGCATGGCTTGAGGAGCATTTAAGAATTCATGCTTATAGCTAATTTAAGAAACTTTATTAAGAAACGATCATTTGAAAACGGAGTACAATTAAAGCAGTCTGTTTCAATCTTTTATGTAAATTATTGATGGATATGATGGTATTAGAAACTAATATAAAATTTCGGACAAAAGGTAGAAACACTTATTGTTTGTAGTCCAACACGAATCACTGCAACAAGTCCGGTGCTTTTAAATATAGTCATCCGGCCAAGCCACAAGTAAATTTCTCCAAAAAGCTTTTGATACCTGAAACTCTCAATGTTCTGACGGAGTAATAGAATCCACCCTCAATAATCTCTTTGAGGTTTATTTATACACAAAATAATCTTAAACAATCTTACACTATCTTAGCCAATAACCTAGGCTGACTTAAGCATTATTTACAAACAAACAAGGGCAAATATGGTCTCCTGGATAGAATAATGTGTAGCTGTGATGTCTTTGTTCCTTTCTTCGTGGACGTCTTTGAGTAAGTGCTAAAATATGGCTGCATCTTCATCCCATGCAGTATTTCTTTGGCTTGTTGGACACTCTTTATTTTCACGGATACTCTTTAACCTTTTCTTTGATACTCTTTTATACGTTTTTAACATTTTTACCATTTACTTGATAGTAAAGATAAATTCTCATCACGAAAACAACTTTCATAGAATTTCAACATTTTCTTTTTTCCACCATTGATCATACGGTATCATAGTTCTTGAGCTTTCTTAAAGTTTCATACACTTCGTTTAAAGTTTGAAAATTAGGCTCATTGAAATAGATATTTTATTTCATGTTCAGGATAGAATAAATTCCTCACTTCCTCCATAGATACTTTTTCCAGTTTAGTGAAAATGTTTAGTTAGACGAGCTAGTAGAACAATCAATTTTGTGTTTTTAGCATGAGCCTTTATTCTCTTCTCATAGGTTTCCAAGTCTACTATTTGATCTTCTGTGAGCATGGGACTTGGTAATCCACTATCGACAAAGCTTGAAATTTCTCTACGAAAATGTTGATATCAACCAAAATGTACATGCACTTCCTTTCTAAATTTTGCATGAAAGTCCTCTTGGTAGAAGCGCTCTCTTTGCTTTTAAAGCTGCGCTGTCTTGTCATCAATTCCTAACAATGCAAGTTGTTGCTTTGTTCTTAATTCAAAAAATTGAATGAGGTGGATTGCTTTGCTCGGGAACCTGCCTCTTAATTCATTTACGGTCACCATTTATTTCTTCTTGGGCAATTTTAACCGATTCATTTTGTTCAAATATAGCTTGAATGGAGGGCCATATGACCTTTATTAACTCTATGATATTTTTAAAAGAATGTCATTTATTTCCTTTAGAGCTTTTCAAAGAAGAAAGATCCTTTTCCAAAGCCTCAACCAATTTTTCCAATCTTTTGTCTACGGTGTTATCGGCGGTGTCTTTTTAGATGTGTCATATTTTTCCTCCAATTTTGTTAATTGCAATTTTGTTCTTGGAGTTGTGACCCTCGGTTGCAAACTCTCCATTTGTTTTATTAAGTCCTCGGAACTTAGCGAGAAGTGTTCACTGAGATGAGTACATATGCTTTGTCTATTTGTTGTAGTACTGTTGCCGATGTCTGCTGATAGTTTCATGTTCTGCAATGCTTTTTTCCAATTCCTTCTCTGTTTCATTTAGTCGCTCGGTCATATTTAAGAGCAACTCCATCATTTCTTCTGTGAATTTCCTTTTATAACTTCTTGGGTACGAGGTGCCCTCGAAATTTTGGTAGTTTTAGGCCCATTTTACGAGTGCGGCTATATCATCCTCTTTCTTCTTTATCAATGCCTCAATACCTTTAATGTCTTTGGGATTGTGACCCGAACGATGATTATCTCTTACAGAGACTTTATTCTATTATCTTTGGCATGAGGAGGCCTTCTCAATTTTCAATTGTGCGGTGGTGTTATTCAAAAGAATCCTGCCGGCGTTATAAGCGCCATGGCCTTGTTGGTGAGAGTAGAATAGACCATTTGATTTGTCTATGTAGCTATACGAGTCCGGGGGATGAATCTCCTTTGCTAAAACTTCAAATTTGTTCGATGTGTCTGTTTTCTTTAGTGGTTTGGCACCTTTGCTTTGAAGTAGCTCCATCGGCATTTTACCTTGTGAAGGTCAAATGCGACATTATGCCCTATTGATTATGGGGAGCCATATTCATATGCGATCATATACCTTCATTTTCAATGGATCATTCTTTGTTTTAATATTAATGAAGTCCTTTTAATATCTCCGGAGGTGTACGGTCTTTGGCGGTGCGAAAGATACCTCGGTGCTTAATTGCTTTTGTATCCCTTTACACGGCTTATGTTTATTCCCTTGCTTTGTGCCAGTTTGCGACTATCTTCCCTTCCATCATCAAATACTTCATCTATAATTTCCACATGCGGGAGGTGGTTGGTTTACGTTTCTTGACACAGTGTACCAACAGGCCCCTTTTGGAGGTGTGGTATACGGGTGGCCCTCTTTCCCTATTTCCACATTTAATGGAGTTTGCATCTCTGGAACTTGGATGTGTAACTGTTTGGTGTGGGGCTTGTGATTGTTACAGTGCTTTGGAACTGCGTGGTTTTCGCCATGACCAAAGTTTCAATTACAGATTACGAGTTCCTTTCCTTTACCCTTGAGTTCTGTTATTTATAGTGATGGTACACTTTCTGTAATGCTTCTTTGTAGAGTAGTTCACTTTGGAACTGACGCAGTAAGTGCACACTTGACCATAAGATTCTAGGTCAAAGTTTTCTCAACATCTTTCATCATTTTATTCAATTTGTCGGTTTTCTTTCTTCCTCAACAAGTGTTCCTTCAATCCATTCATCTTGATTGTGCTTACTTTTCTAGATCGAGAATCTTGTGGTGTGTATATAAGGGGATGATTTATTCTTTAATCTCTTTTCACAAATAAAACCAAGCGGGTCATAAGGAACCCAACGGAAAGATGTACGGAACTTTTTGTCTAATAGATTTTTTAACTTCTCTCTCGACCTCCCTAGAATTGCGGATAAGAAAGGACCTAGTGACTTTGATCCTTAAGCTGAGCTTTCTTCTTTGCATTACAAAAATGGATCACATGCGAATTGTTCATCTGCACGAAGTATTCCAAGGCAAAAATCACCTCATGGGCACATATACGATGCTTTGAATGGACATGGATACATCCATAAATCACGGTAATTGTATGGTTTTGATACAAATACCAATCGACTTTATAACTCTTTGTCGATTTGCAAGGTCTTTAATTTCATTACGCAGGTCTCGGGAGAAATTCCTGTTAACAAAATTGTTGCGGGATATACAAAGTGGTCGGTAGACACGAGTAGGGTAGGGAGAATCGGAGGAAGAATGAATGATGGGGGACAAAATATGGTGACCTGGGATTTCCCTTGGCATCAAGTTTCTGTACGGGGAAAGGGAACCTTTACGGCCGAAGTAGAAGATCATGAGATGATGAATGGCGGTACTTAAAAACTTTTTCGGTATCTGGCCCATACCAGAATTGATATTGGATCTTCATGGCTATGAAAGAAGCATAGTCATATTTGATCTCGAAGGTTGCCCGAGGAGTAAAAATGGATAAGCGAGCCAAGGTTATCTCATCCACATATTCATCGGTATTAAATCCTAAGAAAAAAGATATTATGTTTACAATGAGCCTTTCGATATATTGAAATATTAAAAAACCATGAGGAGACCCTTTGTTTTGATGCTCGAGGTAACATGAAATGCTGACACATGGTTTTAGCTTCTGCAAAGAGTTTAATTGCAGTTTTCTCCGTCAATCCTTCCATGGACAATGGGGTACTAGCTCTTGATGCGGTTCAAAGTGCAACATGGCATTCGTACTTTGTGGAGTGATGGGAAACGAACACTTTGGTGGGAGCTAATCTTTGCCCTGCGCGGGATCATAGTTTTAATGACGGTAATGAATGATTTACGGGAAAATAAGAATTTGAAGGAATAAGATACCTTCGGAGATTGGATTCCCATGACCTATGGATCTTGCCCCTTTGAGTATTCGTCTGCTGATAGCTCAATAGGGGACTTTCATCGAAATGCGAGTCTTTGATTTGGAAATCTTCATCTGTCAGAGGTAAATAGTCCGATTCACGGTGAGGAGCATTCAATGGAGTGATATTAAGAGCTGCCCGGGGCCTCCATTTTGGTTCTTGTGGATCAAAATGGAGGTTTTGGTTTTCTTCACGGGGCGGGCGGAATTCTTGAAATGAAGGAAATTGGAACAATTTGCGAGGTTCGAGAGGCAATTTCACGAGTTTAAAATCTCCGGGGAGGACTCGGTGATGATTTTAAACCACTTTCGGCGAAAAAACAAAGGCGGGTTTTACTGCCCGGTCGGGGCATAAAGGGATAAATACACACCTTTTGAGCGAGCCGGACAGCACAACATGCAACGAGCCGATGAGCGGAGTTTGTTCTTCGACACGGGCGCGGCCAATTTTGGGCGAAATGATCGATTACGGGTGAAAATTTGAAAATCGCGGCGGGGGTGCATAGATTTTCGAGAATAACGAAAAAACGAGAAAAACACGAAAAATGGTTTATCGCAAGTTAAAGTATTTTTTATTTTTCGAGGTGATGGCCGGCGTGCGTCGACGTGCGGGAGTGACGTGGCGGCGATAAGCGGTAAGCGGTAAGTGGTGTTCCACCGCTTTGGTCGAGATGGTTTTTTATCGGAGGGCGATTTACGGAGGTTTCTTGCCACGTGGATGGTGCGACTGTTCAAACCACCCATCCCCGTCGGTTAAAAAACTTACACGGGATGGGCAGCGGGATCAGCATTTGGCGGTTGATACGCGGAGGGTGGAGTCAACGGTACAGGGCGATGGGGAGATAAAGGCGAAGGTTTCATGGGCAGGTTGGACTTTTAAAGAACTTAGTGTATTTTAATCACCCTAGGGGGATTTTAATGAGGCGGAAGGTTATTAACTAGTCACATTGACTAATTAATCCCATGGCATAATGAAAGGGAGTTGCGACGGGGTTTGCTTAAGTGGAATTCCACGTGGACGAACCACGGTGGCACAACAATACATCGAAGTTTTATTCATATTTTTGTATTTAAACATACATCTAGCATGTTTTAAAGTTTTCGTACATATATTTTATTTATATGGTAAATTAATCAATACAAGTGATTCACCATAGGGGCGGGATTATAACATAATGATAATTTTAACCAAAGGGCATATAATGGGTTTTTATTTTAAATGCGCGGGGATATAAAATACTTTGGTTAAACTTTATAATAGGGGTTTTTAGGTTATTTATAAAAAGGGATTTATATATTTAGGATAGGGTATTTGACTAGGGATTTAGTAAATAAAGTTAAATGTTAATATGACGAGAGGACAGAAACTCAAAATACTTACATATCTAAGAAAGTGATCACTTGTGAAGTAAATTATGACATTTTATCTCCAACACTTCTTAGAATAGCAAGTTTATCTTAACGCGGGGACTTTTATGAGAAGGTATGCATCGATTTCCTAAGTAAAATGTGATTTTACTTAGGAGAAAGTTAAAAATGGAAGATAACAATGATGAATTATCTTAAATGTAGGTCTTTTGTGATCATTGGGCGGGGTCGGTCCCCTCCAGTCAAGGAAATGCCTTGAGCCCTTTTGATCTCCAAACACCTTAGCAGGTACTTTTGGAAATTAGTAAAACCTTTAAGGAAAATGATGAGGGAGGTTAATGATTTTTGACTTTGCTTGCAATGATTTTCCATTGTATTTCTGCTTCATTACTTTATGATGAAAGTAAAGGATCAAAAACATGTAGCAACATCATTCATCAGATAACACTTTGCAGCACCATCTACCTACCCTATCTACTTAACACTACCATTTTCTCTTCTTTATTAGGGTGCATTTAGACTTGCAAACCCTTTTCAATCTTTTTCTTTTTACATGATAAATCTATCTATTTCTACCATTATTACATCCAAGGGCTCAGATTAAACTGTTGAGCACCTTTTATTCACTCTACCTAGCTACTTATCTGCCAAGATTAAACTGTTTGGCTAGATATTTATTCTCTAATCTATAACATGAAATTGAAATATGAGTAAGACAAGTTTAAATAGTTTGACTTATTCATGAATTGTGGCAAAGGTTTGACAAGCTGCACACAATTGCTTATTTACAAAAATGAAATAGTAGTGGCATTTGGATTTGCACACTTTCCTTGGTCTATTTTTTGCTTGGGGTTCATTTCTTTCTATTTTTTGACCATTTTATTCTTTTTACCCTTTGATCTTTCTTTTAGGGTATACCCTCTTTACATTTTTTAACTTTTTTGATTTTTTGGTTTTTTAAGAATATGGAACACCTTTGCTCAAGTAAGAAGGTTTGAACATATTCCATAATTCAATCAAGACAATCATGAAAGATGAAACCTATTGGTATAGGAGGCTAACACTGGCTCCACTTGGGGATGGCTTTTCCTTGTGGAAAGTCAAGAACAACAGGTCAGATGCCTCAAAATGTCTTCAAACTGAAAGTATGAAATCTTCCTTCTTCTGGTAGCTTTATTTTACATATGATAGTGAAACTCTTGAAGCTTAGGGCCTTCACTTCGGGCTTCAACTTCCAGAATTCACCATCCAATCCAAACTGCATTAACAAAAATAAAACAAGAAAACAATATATTATGTACAAGTTAGAAACATTAAAACATTCTAGTAAATTGGATCAAAATAATGCTTGAGCATTCGACCATTGACTGGTCCTTCTTCAACTTCTGAATTGTCCAAGTCTTTCAAAAAGTAAGTGTTGTTTCCCTGCAAGGCATGAATGATATAAGGCCCTTTCCACAAGAAATCAAACTTTCCATGTTTCCCTTTTTCTTCTCTTCTAGAATCCCATCTCAGGACCTTGTCTCCTAATTGAAAATCCTCTGCTTTAGTCCTTTTATCAAACATTTTCTTTAGCTTTTCTTGTAAGACTTGTGATCTTTGGAATAATTCTTCCCTGGTTTGTTGCAGGTGGATTATTTGATTAATTCTTCTTTGAATGTCATTTGGCTCCACTTGAGCCTCCTGAAGTAATTTCATGACAGGAATTCCTAAAGATGAGGGGAATCTTGCTTCAATGCCATAAACTAACTCATATGGACTAGTCCCAATGGATTTCTTAGTTGTAAGTCTGTCTGCCCATAATGCATTGGTCAATTTCTTGTGCCAGTTCTTTTTATTTTCCTCCAACAATTTCTTAATGATATTGATCAAGCTTTTATTAGAAGATTCTGCTAGTCCATTACCCTGGGGGTAATAGGCTGTTCAATGACCTAGAGTAATATGATATTTATTACAGAAACTGATCATTTTCTTTGATTTAAATGCAGCATCATTATCTGTTATAATCTTTTCCGGACAGCCAAATCTTGAAAGTATGTTTGTTTCTAAAAACCCTATGATCACAGAATCATTAGACTGTCTACATGGGATGGCTTCAATCCATTTAGTGAAATAGTCTGTAGCAGTTAAAATCCATCTATGTTGCCCTGAATAAGGGGGATGAATTTCTCCAATAAAATCTAAACCCCATTGTTGAAAAGGTCTTTCTGTGGAAATTGGTTTTAAAGGCAGAGGTAACAACTTTCTTTTACCCTCAAATATCTGACATTTATGACAAGTTGTTACAAATTTCTTAACATCAGAAAATAATGTTGGCCAGTAAAAGCCAGCCCTTAAGATTTTGTCTGCAGTAGATTTCCAGTAGAGATGTCCTCCACAATCCCCTGCATGAAATTCATTAAGCACTTTATCAGCTTCATCTTTTAAGAGACAATTCAACAAAATTCCTTCATGATTTTTCCAAAATAGAGTGCTATCTAAAATACAATATTTCAAAGATGTCATTTTTAAAAATCTTCTTTTGGTTCTGGACAACCCTGGAGGAGCCTGCAGGTTTAATAAAACATGAATTATATCAGAGTACCAGGGTGAATCTAAGAAAGCTTGACTGATCTGAGGAGTCGCCATCTCCTGCTCGTTATCTAGTTCATTGATGTCTAAGGCTTGGCAATTGGTTTCTGTCATGAGTTGTGCTAAACCTTGGCCTTTTATCAGTTTTGTTGGCTTAATCTCAATATCATATTCTAAAATGGTAGCTATCCACTTACCTCGTTTACCTTCAATGCCATCTTGAGTCAAAATGTCTTTAACCACTGCATTAGGCACATACGCTATCACATGAGAATATAATATGTAGATTCTGAAATCTTTGATTGCTTTTACCAATGCAAAAGCCTGTTTTTCCATAATATTGTATTTTAGAGATGCATCCCTCAGTGCTTTACTAAAAAATTCTATTGGCTTTTCACACCCTTGGTCATATTTTTGAAGTAAAACAGCTGCAACAGTATGTTCAGAAGCAAATGAAAAAATGATAAAGTCTCTATCAAATTTAGGACTGGTCAGAACTGGTGTCCTTGTTAAAGCCATTTTAATTTCCTCGAATGATTGTTTGGCTTCTACAATCCAGTCAATGCTTGAATCTTTCCTCAACATTTTAGTCAGTAATCTAAGTAACTCTGCTAAACTAGAAATAAATCTCCTCAAGAAGTTGATTTTTCCTATAAATGCCTGCAATTCTTTTATGTTTCTGGGGTGGGGTATTTGCAAAATTGCTTGAATTATTTCTGGATCAATCCTAATGCCATCTTTAGAAATAATGTGCCCTAAAAGCTTTCCTTCTTCCAAACCAAACAATGATTTCTTAGGGTTTAAATAAATTCCATATTTTCTGCACTTTATAAATACTTGCCTTAGGTGATCTAAATGTTCTTGATCTGTTTTAGAAAAAACAGTTAAATCATCTAAGTAACTAACCAGAAAATCATGTATCTCTTTAGCAAAAGCAATGTCCATTTCTCTTTGAAATGTAGCTCCTGCATTCTTGAGCCCAAATGGCATTTTGACATATTTAAACGTACCCCATGGTGTTGTGAATGCTGTTTTATCCTGATCATCAAGATGAACCAGAATCTGGTTGTACCCTGAAAATCCATCCAGTAGTGATATTCTCGAAGATCCTACTACCCTTTGCAGAATGTGGTCCATTTTCGGCAGAGGATAGTTGTCTTTTAAAGAAACTTTATTCAAATTTCTTAGGTCGACACACAGCCTAATTTCTCCTGTCTTCTTTCTTGTTGGTACCAGGTTAGAAACCCATTCTGAGAATCTGATAGGAGCTATAATCCCCGCTTCAAACATCCTTTTGATTTCCTTTTCAATTGAGGGTAATAAAACAGGATTTATTCTCCTAAGCTTTTGTTTAAAAGGTTTCTGGTCTGGTTTTAAAGGTATAGTGTGTTGAATGATGGATGTATCATAAGATTTGAGGTCTTCATAACTCCAGGCAAAGACATCCTGGAATTCTTTTAATAGTTCAACATATTTAACCTTCTGATCTTTTGGAAGAGACTTGGACAACTTGACTATTTTGGGATTTTCTGGGGTTCCTAAGTTGCATTCTTCCATATCAGCCTTCACAGGTTCCATTTTAGGTCTGAATGGAATATCATTTGAGTCGAATAGATCTTCCAAAGGGGTTAATCCTTTGGGTAATTGATTATCTTTTAAATTGATGATTTCTGTTTCATCATCTATGATCTCATCAGATTCCATGTGTTTCAAATTTTGCATGTCTTTTTCAGTAAATGTGGTTGGATGCAGCATATGAATTGCATTTTCTCTCGAAATTTCTATTTTTTGTTCTTTTTCTTGATTAAATTCATCAATAGTTATGTCTTCATCTATATTACAGTTAGAAAACTCATTCTGAAGTGTCAAAAAATTATTGATTTGATTGTTATTTGCAAATACTTGCCAATTCAGAAGATTGTCTGGTATTGCAGGCTTGTGCCTAATCTCAGCTGAAAACTGATGATTAGGGTCAAAAGGCAACTTGCATGTACTAGAAAACATTGCTAAACTGTGAGCATGCAAGTTTTGTTTCCTGGGAATCTTGGCAAGTTGGGCTTGTAAAAATGTGTTAAGAATCTCTACAACTGTCTCTCGGTATTGTTTCAGTCTCATGTCTTTCGTTGCACATTCTCCTTTAATCTGTTGGATGATTAGTTCTGAGTCACCTATGATTGATACCCTAATACCCCCTAACTTCTTGAGATGTTTAAGCCCTAATAAAAGAGCTTCATACTCTGCCATGTTGTTAGTGCATTTGAAATTCAACCTATAAGCATGACCCTCTGCATGATTGTTCTCCACATTGTGTAACCAAATCCCAGCTCCTGCCCCTAGTCTGTTTACTGAGCCATCAAATTCTAAATGCCATAGAATTTCGTGTTCATAATCTTCATCAATTGTTTTAACGTGTTTCTTGACAGGAGCTAGTTCTTTAGTTTTTTCAGGTATTTCTTGGTCATCTGGTGTTTCTCTGTTTTCAGATATTTCTTCAATTTTAACAGTGGTTTTGTTTATGATTTCCAATTCTGGAGCTTCTATTTCAGTAGGAAGATCTGACTCAGCATTGTATAAAATAAAAGAATCCATGTCAGAATGTACAGAGTAAACAGGGAAATTTTCAGGCTTCTCATGGCTACTCACTAAGTACTTCATCAAGGTTTCTCTATATAATCTTTTAGGCTGACCAAATACTGAAATAGTTGCATATGACATGTCTAGTTGAATAGATCCTCCAAGTTTAGCACCCCAAGATCTAGACAATAACATACCATATTTAGGTGGAATATCAACAACTACTATGTCCATTAAAACAGACTTAGCAGGGTATTGGACCAAAGTGACACACAGATCTTTAATCAAACCTAAACATTTTACCTGACTGGAATCAAATGAAAACAAATCTTTGTACGGTCTCGTAATATCTAGATTCAATCTTTCCATTACTGCTTTTGGCATCAAATTGTGAGATGCTCCAGAATCAAGCATTGCATTATGGAGTATCTTGTCGTGAACATTCAGGCTTACATAAAATGGAGGAGTTCCTCCACTTTCGGGTTTGCCATTAACCTCAGGGCCAAAAAGAAGTTTGGGTTGATCATCAAGAATGTTTACCGAATCATCCAATCCAGTAATGTTAATGTTTAGGGACTTGGTAATCTGACTCCTATAGACATCATGTTTAGCCAATTCTGATAAAGGAACAACTATCTTGAGTTTTCCTATTTCAGCCTCTAGATTAAAAGGTTTTTCTGTTTGAGTTTTAGTGTTTTGCACAGTTGGGTTTTCTCTGTTTATTGGGTCTTCAATGTTTTTATCTTTTTCATGAATGAAGTTTTGTTTTGAAGATGTTTCAGGACTAACTTCTACTGTTTCTTCTACAGTTCCTACATGAGGAGATGTATTGGATTGTTGTTTGTTGATTGGTTGGTTGTCAGAGACATCTTCAATTATTGGATTTGAAAAACTGGGAGTTATCCTAGGCAAAATTTGTACTTGGGGACTGTTTTGTACAGGGGAAAAGTTTTGTACAGGGGGAATGTTTTGTTTACCTTTGACATTTTGTTTTGTGGTTTTCTGTTTGCTATTCTCTGGTACATCTATCCGTCTACTTCTCAAGTTGTACTGTTTATGAACCTCGTAGATTGCTGTGTCATATCCTTCTTTGAAATCAAAAGTCTCACCTGAATGAGTTTGGAATGTTTCAAGGATGTGATTCTCTTGATCATCCTGGGATAGGAAGACTTCTGGTTCATTTTTGTCCTCATTTACATTGTTTATTTCTACATCATCTGTAGGTTCTTCAGAAGTTGAACCTTCAACAAAGTTTTCTTGGAAGGGTGGCCTAATGTTTTGATCAGGGACATTCTTTCCAATATTTTGATTCAGATTCCTCCTAATGTTTGGGTTTCTTGCAACATTCTGATTATCAGTAGAAGACTTTCTTTCAATGGTTTCCACTCTGTCTCCTAACCTTTCCATACCTTTAATGATTACATCCAGCTTCTTTTCAAAAGCTGAAGGTTCTTCATTCATAGGCATTCTTCTCTCTGCCCTAGCTCTGGCTCGTTTTTCTATCAGATTTGCTTCTACACTCACCACTATACTTTGCATTTCCTCTAGTGTCTAAGGAGCTCTTTCCCTGAGGGAATAAGCTATATCGGAGTCAAAACCATCTGGAAATTTAACCAACACGTTGTTGGGTGGGGGTCTTAGGTTTTGAGGAACTGCATTATAAGATTCATTGAATCTTATGATGTAATCTTGCACGGTTTCGTTTGGTCTTCTTCTTAATTTTTCAAATTCTGATAGGATCTGGAGATGATCCTTCTTTTTCTCCCATCTGTTCAAGAATGCCCTATACAAAGCTTCTAGATCAGCAATACTATTCGGGGTAAGAGCCCTAAACCAAGTTCTAACTTCTCCAGTAAGACTCTGTACGAAAATTCTCATACGGATATTATCAGTATCAATCTCATAAAACTCAAAGTAATCTGTCATCCTGTTGGTGTGTTGTTGAGCTGTGTAGGTACCTGATCCGTCAAAAGGTGTGATCTTACTTTGGTAGTCCTGAGGTAAAGCTGGAGGATTGGCTGGTAACTGTAAAGGAGCATATCGATTGGCCATTGGAAGATAAAGTGGAGTGACAGGAGTTGATGGTCTAACAGGAGGAGATGGAGGTCTAACAGGAGGAGATGGAGGTCTAACAGGTGTTTGAAAAGTTTGAGGAAAAGTGACTGAGCTTGGAGATGCTTCAGTAATCACAGAAATGTTTGAGCTTTCTTCAAAGGTTTGCTCAGACTGAATGGAGTTATGCAATTCTCTGTCAAGATGATGTGAAACAAATCTGTATTTCAAATCTTCAAAGAACAATGGATCTGGAACTAATCTAGATAATTCAGTCTCAGAAAAATTCACAAACAAAGATGTTTCGAATCATGCATCAAAAGGGATGTCATCAATATAAATAATTTTCACAGGACAAGATGCAGATCTAGAAAGTGGTCTAGAACTTCCTGTACTTTCTTGACTTCCTCTTTCAGAACTTTCTTGACTTCCTTGTCTTCTAAGAATCCTAGGAATCAGATTAGGATTTTCAAATATTGGTGGTGGATTGGGGTCAGGGTTTGACCTAGTATGTCGAACCCTTTCTGAAGCCAGTTTTCTTAGATTATGTGTTTTTGGATTTTGGATTTTAATTGAAAAATAAATACAACTTCTACAAATTCTTTAAGAAATAATGATATGTGATTAAGATTTCCTCAAAGATCTGTTTAAACTAGAGAATCTGATTGAAAAAATTTGAAACTAAGATTCAATATATAAGCTAAATCAGAGATAGACTGAAACAGCATTTATTTAATTTTGCAATTGCAGAGCAAAAGCAATTTCAAAGGCTTCCTGGCTGATTTTCAGACTCTGTCTATAGCTTACAAATCAAACGATAGTATCAATAAAATGATTCAGATCTCCAGTATGGTCGCCACTATGTTATCACTCAGGTTTTTCTAGAAGTTGTGTAAGAGGAAAGTATACCCGAGGTAACCACAAACCAACCTTTTAGATGCAGAATCTAGCCAATCTGCATCCAGAGAGGGCTCTCTCTTTATAATTTATCTTTGTTCTTAGAAGGTTTTAGGCTAGTTATAGATTCAAAGTTTGTTTTGGGAAAAATGGTGGAATCCACAAACTAAGGGCAAGGTTGAGAGCTTTCAGTCCATTGGGCTATGGAGTCAAAGGATGGCTTTACTGGATTTCTATTCTAAGCACAAGATGGTATTACAAGGCAAGATAGCTAGACAGAGAACAATCCTTAAAATTTAAAGTGGATGGGATGATTCTTGAAGGGATGAAAGGCAGCTAAGAATCTTTCACCATGTTCAAAAGAGAGAAATGAGATGACTACAAACAAAGAGCAATGAAGAATTCTTTATTATAGCAATCAACAGTGTTTAAATTAGCAAAGCAGGAGCATTTAAGAATTCATGCTTATAGATAATTTAGAAGAAAACATTAAGAACAATCACATTTGAAAACAGAGTACAATTAAGCAAATTATGTTTCAATCTTTTATGTAAATTATTCAGAAATGGATATGATGGTATTAAAAACTAATATAAAATTTCAGACAAAAGGTAGAAACACTTATTGAACTGTAGTCCAACACATGAATCCTGCAACAAGTCCAGGGCTTTCAAATCGTCATCCAGCAAGCCACAAGTAAATTTCTCCAAAGCTTTTATTCCGAAAATCTCAATGTTACAGCAGAGTAATAGAATCCACCTTCAATACTCTCTTTGAGGGTTTATTTATACACAAAATAATCTAAAACAATCTTACACTAAATTAGCCAATAACCTAGGCTGACTTAAAGCATTATTTACAAACAAACGAGAGACAAATGGTCTCGTGGATAGAATAATGTGTAACTGCCGATGTGCTGTTCCTTTCTTCGTGGACGTGCTGGAGGTAAGTGCTTAAAATAAGGCTCTGTGTTGTCCCTTGTGTATTTCTTTGACTTGTTGGACACTCTTTATTCTCACGGATACTCTTTAACCTTTTCACCTGATACTCTTTCATCTGTCTTCCTGTTTTTACCATTTACTTGATAGTAAAGATAAAATCTCATCCTGAAAACAACTTTTACAGAACTTCCAACATTTCCTTCCACCATTGATCATCTGGTATCATAGTTCTTCTGAGCTTCCTTAAAGTTTCATCTGCTTCAGTAAGTTTATAAAAAGTGGGCTCATTTGGAAATAGATACTTTATTTCATGCTCCAGATGAAATAAATTCCTCACTTTATCATAGATACTTTTCCCGGTTGGTAATGTTGATTCCGACGAGCTAGTAGAACAATCAGCTGTGGTTTTAACATGAGCCTTTATTCTCTTCTCGTAGGTTTCCAAGTCTACTATTTGATCTTCTATGAGCATGGGACTTGGTAACCCACTATCCAGCAAAGCTTGAAATTTCTCTCTGAAAACGTTGATATCAACCAAAATGTCTGTACACTTTCTTTCTAAATTTTGCATGAAAGTCCTCTTGGTGAAAACTCTTTTTGCTTCCAAAACTGAACCTGTCCTGTCATCAATTCCTAACAATGCAAGCTGTTGTTTTGTTCTGGAATTCAAAAATTGAATGAGCTGTTGGGCCTGCTCAGGCCTGCCTCTTAATTCATGTCTGGTCCTGTTTATTTCTTCTTGGGCAATTTTAACCAGCTCATTTTGTTCAAAGATAGCTTGAATGGAGGGCCATATGACCTTTATTAACTCTATGATGTTACCCCAAAGAATGTCATTTATTTCCTTTAGAGGCTTTTCTAAAGAAAGATCCTTTTCCAAAGCCTCAACCAATTTTTCCAATCTTTTTATCTCTCTGGTGTTATTAGCAGCTGTCTTTTTGGATGTGTCATATTTTTCCTCCGATTTTGTTAATTGCAATTTTGTTTCTTGGAGTTCTGTGACCCTCAGTTGTAAACTCTCCATTTGTTTTATTAAGTCCTCAGAACTTAAGCCAGAAGTGTTCACCTGAGATGGCTGTATCTGCTGTCCTGCTGTTGTAGTACCTGTTGCTGATGTCTGCTTGATAATTTCCTGTTCCTGTAATGCTTTTTCCAACTCCTTCTCTGTTTCATTAAATCGCTCAGTCATATTCAGGAGCAACTCCATCATTTCTTCCTGTGAATTTCCTTTTATAACTTCCTGGGTCTGAGGGTGCCTCGAGGCTGGTAGTTTTAGCTGTTTTCTGAGTGCATCTATATCATCCTCTTTCTTCTTTACCAATGCCTCAATACCTTTAATGTCTTTGGGATTGTGACCCAAACCAATAATTATCTCTTCTAGAGACTTTATTCTATTATCCTTGGCCTGTGAGGAGGCCTTCTCAATTTTCAATTGTGCAGTAGTTTTATTCAAAGAATCTTGCAGCGTTAAAGCTGCCATGGCCTTGTTGGTGAGAGTAGAATAAACCATTTCCCCAGTCTGTCTATGTAGCTCTATCTGGTCCAGGGGATGGATATCCTTTGCTAAAACTTCAAAATTTGTTCTGATGTAATCTGTTGCTGAAGTTGGCTTTGGCACCTTTGCTTTGAAGTGGCTCATTAGCATTTTACCTTGGGAAAGGTCAAACGTTGACATTAGCCTTTCTTGATTATGAGGAGCCATCTTCATATACTGATCATATACCTTCATTTTCAATGGATCATTCTTTGTTTTAATATTAATGAAGGTTCTTTTAATGTCTCCAGTATCTGTCTTTGGCGGTCTGAAAGAAGATACTTCAGTGCTTAATTACTTTTGTATCCCTTTCTGGCTTATGTTTGTTTCACTTGCTGTGCCTGTTTGCTGACTATCTTCCCTACCATCATCAAATACTTCATCTATAATTTCTACATCTGGAGGTGGATCAGATTTGTGTTTTTTAGTCTGATGTACCTGTGAGGCCCCTTTTGGAGGTGTGGTATCTGGAGCTAGCCTCTTTTTCCCCATTTCTACATTTAATGGAGTTTGCATCTCTGGAACTTGGATGTGCTTTGCTGGTGTGGGAGAAGCCTGAGATTGTTCCGGTGCTTTGGAACTCTGTGGTTTTTCAGCCATGACCAAAGTTTCAATAACCTGGATTACAGGTTCCTTTCCTTTACCCTTGGGTTCTGCTGCTACTGATGGACTGTCTTCCTGTAATGCTTGCTGTAAAGTGGCTGCTGAAGATGTGCCAATAGCATTTGACCACACGTTTCTAGGTCAAAGTTCTTCTCAACATCTTTCAAAATCTTATTCATTCTGTCTGCTTCACTTTCTTCTTCAACAAGAGTCCCTTCAACCCATTCATCTTGATTTGCATATTTTTCTAGATCAGGAATCTTGTGGTGTATATAGGGAGATGATTTGTTTTTTAATCTCTTTTCACAAATAAAACCAAAGGGGTCATAAGGAACCCAACGGAAAGATGTCTGAAACTTTTTCTCTAATAGAAGTTCTGCTTCTCTCTCAGCTTCCCTAGAATTGCAGATGAAAGGACCTAATTGGCTTTTGATCCTTAACTGAGCTTTCTTCTTTACATTGCAGAAATGGATCACATCTGAATTGTTCATCTGCCTAAAGTATTCTAGGGCAAAAATTCTCATTGGTACATATCTGGGTAACTTGAATGGACGTAATTCACATCCATAAATCCTGATGACTGTATGGTTTTGGTATAAGTACCAATCCCCAATCTTATAACTCTTTGACAATTGCAAGGTCTTTCTAATTTCAGTACTGAGTCTGGGAGGAGAAATTCCTGTTAACAAAGTTGTAGCAGGATGTACAAACTGATCAATGAATTCTGAATAGGAGTAGGGAGAATCAGAGGAAAAATGAATGATGGGGGACCAAAAAATGACAGACCTGGGATTACCCTTAGCATCAAGTTTCTGAATAGTGAAAGGGAACCTGTCTGACTGATAATAGATCATGAGATGATAGATAACTGAGGAGTACTTAAAAACTTTTTCATTATCTAGCCTTAAAAATTGATCATGGATCTTGTTGGCAATGAAGGAAGCATAATCATATTTAATCTCAGGAGGCTGCCCAGGAGTAAAAATGGATAGCAAAGCCAAAGTTATCTCATCCACATATTCACTGGTGTTGAATCCTAAGACAAAGGATATTATATTTACAACCAACCTTCCCAATGTATTGAAATAGTAAAAACCATAGGGGGGAGCCCCTTTTGGCTGATGCTCAGGTAACATGAAATACTGACACATGGATTTCAGCTTCTCTGGGGTTAATTGTCTGGTTTTCTCAATCAATCCTTCTATGGATAATGGTGCTAATTCTTGATCTGGCTCAAAGTTTAACATAGCATTTATAGCCTGAGGTGTGATGGGGAACAGAACACTTTGATCAGGAGCTAATACAGCTCTCTGTGCAGGATCATAGTTTGCATGACAGTAGTGAATGATTTCGGGGAAAATAAGGACTGAAGGAATGAGATACCTTGAGAGATTAGATTCCCACAACCCTACAAGATCTTGCCCCTTTGAGTATTCGTCTCTGCAGCGACAATAGCTCAATAGGGGAGTTTCATCATAAGCCAGGTCTTTTATTTGGAAATCTTCATCTATCAGAGGTAAATAATCCAAATCACGGTGAGGAGCATTCAATGGGGCGATATTCAGAGCTACTGGGACCTCCATTTTGGTTCTTGTGGATTCAAAATGGAGGTTTTTTGGTTTTCTTCACGGGCCGGGCGGAATTCTTGAAACGAAGGGAATTGGAAGAATTTGCAGTTTCGGGGAGCAATTTCACAGGTTTAAAATCTCCAGGGAGGACTCAGTGATGATTTTTAACCACTTTTTCAGCGAAAAAACAAAGGAAATTGAGTTTTACTTGCAGTCGGGCGTAAAGGATAAATACCTGCTTTTTAGACGGAAACTGGTTCTTTAATAGGTAACAGGCAATGGCGGGACTGCTCTTCAACACGGGCGCAGCGGAATTTTGGGGCGGAATGATCAATTACAGCGGAAATTTTGAAAATTGCAGCGGGAGCACTGTCATTCTCAGAATAATGAAAATAACTGAAAAACATGAAGAATGGCTTTATTTGCAAGTTTAAAAGTATTTTTATTTTTTCGAGGTGATGACGTCATTGACGTACGGGGTGACGTAAGCTGGAAGTAAGCGGTAAGCGGTAAGTGGTACTCCCGCACCGCTTTTGGTCGAAGACGGTTTTGATCGCGGGGGGAGCGATTCCACAGAGCGTTTGCCACGTGGATGTCTGACTTTTCAAAAACCACCCATCCCCCGCTGGTTAAATTGCTGACAAGGGATGGGCAGCGGAATCAACGCTGGCCATTGATCTGCGGGAGGCTGATCCAACGGTTGGTGCGATGGGAAGATGGGCGGAGGTTTCATGTGGACCCCGTCGTAATTTTAAACACTTTTAAACACTTTTAAATGTTTTTAATCACTCCGGGGGCTTTTTAACTGGCGGAAATAGTTATTAATTAGTCCAGGCGACTTAATTAATCCTATGTGCAAAAGAAAGGGGTTGCGGCGGGGTTGTCTAAGTGGAATGCCAGGTGGACGAATTACGGCGGCACAACAATCTGTCGAAGTTTTATTCGTATTTTTGCGTTTAAACACACACAACGCATGTTTAAAGTTTTTATATATATATTTTTATTATATGGTAAATTAATCAATACATAACTAATTCACCATAGGGGTGGGATTAAGGTATAGTGCTATATTTTAACCAAAGGGCATATAATGGGTTTTATTTTAAATGCGCGGGGATATAAAATACTTTGGTTAAACTTTATACTAAGGGGGTTTTTCGGGTTATTTATAAAAAAGGGAGTTATATACTTAGGAAAGGGTATTTCACTAGGGGTTTAATATAATAGAGTTAAATGTTAATATGGTAAAGGACAAGGAAAATCAAAACATTTTTGTACATCTAAGAAAGTGATAACTTGTGAAGTAAATTGCAACATTTTGTCTTCAACACTTAAACTTAGAATAACAAGTTATTTTGAGGAATTTTTATGGAATTTTGCATCAGTTTCCTAAGTAAAATAGGATTTTACTTAGGAAAAGTTAAAGATGGAAGATAACAATGATGAATTATTTCAAGTGCTTAGGTCTTTTTGATCATTAGGCCGAGGGTCCGGTCCCTCCAGAAGTCAAGGAAATGCCTTGAGCCCCTTTGATCTCCAATCACCTTAGTACTTTGGGGAAAATTAGTAAAACTTTTGAGGGGAAAATGATAAGGGAAGTTAATGAATTTGTCTTTTGCTTGCTGTGATTTTCCAGTGTATTTCCTGCTTCAGTACTTATGATGAAAGTAAAGGATCAAAAACATGTAGCAGCATCATTCATCAGATAACACTTTGCAGCACCATCTACCTACCCTATCTACTTAACACTACCATTTTCCCTTCTTTATTAGAGTGCATTTAGACTTGCAAACCCTTTTCAATCTTTTTCTTTTTACATGATAAATCTATCTATTTCTACCCTTATTACATCCAAGGGCTCAGATTAAACTGTTGAGCACCTTTTATTCACTCTACCTAGCTACTTATCTGCCAAGATTAAACTATTTGGCTAGATATTTATTCTCTAATCTATAACATGAAATTGAAATATGAGTAAGCTAAGTTTAAACAGTTTGACTTATTCATGAATTGTGGCAAAGGTTTGACAAGCTGCACACAATTGATTTATTACAAAACTGAAATAGCAGTGGCATTTGGATTTGCACACTTTCCTTGGTCTATTTTTGCTTGGGGTTCATTTCTTTTACTTTTTTGACCATTTTATTCTTTTTTACCCTTTGATCTTTCTTTTAGGGTATACCCTCTTTACATTTTTTAACTTTTTTGATTTTTTGGTTTTTTCTAAGAATATGGAACACCTTTGCTCAAGTAAGAAGGTTTGAACATATTCCATAATTCCATCAAGACAATCATGAAAGATGAAACCTATTGGTATAGGAGTCTAACACTGGCTCCACTTGGGGATGGCTTTTCCTTGTGGAAAGTTAAGAACAGCAGGTCAGATGCCTCAAAATGTCTTCAAACTGAAAATATGAAATCTTCCTTCTTCTGGTAGCTTTATTTTACATATGATAGTGAAACTCTTGAAGCTTAGGGCCTTCACTTCGGGCTTCAACTTCCAGAATTCACCATCCAATCCAAACTGCATTAACAAAAATAAAACAAGAAAACAATATATTATGTACAAGTTAGAAACATTAAAACATTCTAGTAAATTGGATCAAAATAATGCTTGAGCATTCGACCATTGACTGGTCCTTCTTCAACTTCTGAATTGTCCAAGTCTTTCAAAAAGTAAGTGTTGTTTCCCTGCAAGGCATGAATGATATAAGGCCCTTTCCACAAGAAATCAAACTTTCCATGTTTCCCTTTTTCTTCTCTTCTAGAATCCCATCTCAGGACCTTGTCTCCTAATTGAAAATCCTCTTTTTTAGTCCTTTTATCAAACATTTTCTTTAGCTTTTCCTGTAAGACTTGTGATCTTTGGAATACTTCTTCCCTGGTTTGTTGCAGGTGGATTGTTTGATTAATTCTTCTTTGAATGTCATTTGGCTCCACTTGAGCCTCCTGAAGTAATTTCATGACAGGAATTCCTAAAGATGAGGGGAATCTTGCTTCAATGCCATAAACTAACTCATATGGACTAGTCCCAATGGATTTCTTAGTTGTAAGTCTGTCTGCCCATAATGCATTGGTCAATTTCTTGTGCCAATTCTTTTTATTTTCCTCCAACAATTTCTTAATGATATTGATCAAGCTTTTATTGGAGGATTCTGCTAGTCCATTACCCCGAGGGTAATAGGCTGTTGAATGGCCTAGAGTAATATGATATTTATGGCAGAAACTAATCATTTTCTTTGATTTAAATGCAGCAGCATTATCTGTTATAATCTTTTCCGGACAGCCAAATCTTGAGAGTATGTTTGTTTCTAAAAACCCTATGATCACAGAATCATTTGACTGTCTACAAGGGATGGCTTCAATCCATTTAGTGAAATAGTCTGTAGCAGTTAAAATCCATCTATGTTGCCCTGAAGAAGGGGGATGAATTTCTCCAATAAAATCTAACCCCCATTGTTGAAATGGTCTTTCTGTGGAAATTGGTTTTAAAGGCAGAGGTAACAACTTTCTTTTACCCTCAAATATTTGACATTTATGACAAGTTGTTACAAATTTCTTAACATCAGAGAATAAAGTTGGCCAGTAAAAACCAGCCCTTAAAATTTTGTCTGCAGTAGATTTCCAGTAGAGATGTCCTCCATAGTCACCTGCATGAAATTCATTAAGCACTTTATCAGCTTCATCTTTTAAGAGACAATTCAACAAGATTCCTTCATGATTTTTCCAAAATAAAGTGCTATCTAAAATACAATATTTCAAAGATGTCATTTTTAAAAATCTTCTTTTGGTTCTGGACAACCCTGGAGGAGCCTGCAGGTTTAATAAAACATGAATTATATCAGTGTACCAGGGTGAATCTAAGAAAGATTGACTGATCTGAGGAGTCGCCATCTCCTGCTCGTTATCTAGTTCATTGATGTCTAAGGCTTGGCAATTGGTTTCTGTCATAAGTTGTGCTAAACCTTGGCCTTTTATTAGTTTTTTTGGCTTAATCTCAATATCATATTCTAAAATGGTAGCTATCCACTTACCTCGTTTACCTTCAATGCCATCTTGAGTCAAAATATCTTTAACTACTGCATTAGGCACATAAGCTATCACATGAGAATATAATATGTAGACTCTGAAATCTTTGATTGCTTTTACCAATGCAAAAGCCTGTTTTTTCATAATATTGTATTTTAGAGATGCATCCCTCAGTGCTTTACTAAAAAATGCTATTGGTTTTTCACACCCTTGGTCATATTTTTGAAGTAAAACAGCTGCAACAGTATGTTCAGAAGCAAATGAAAAAATAATAAAGTCTCTATCAAATTTAGGACTGGTCAGAACTGGTGTCCTTGTTAAAGCCATTTTAATTTCCTCGAATGATTGTTTGGCTTCCACAGTCCAGTCAATGCTTTAATCTTTCCTCAACATGTTAGTCAGTAATCTAAGTAACTCTGCTAAACTAGAAATAAATCTTCTCAAGAAGTTGATTTTTCCTATAAATGCCTGCAATTCTTTTATGTTTCTGGGGTGGGGTATTTGCAAAATTGCTTGAATTCTTTCTGGATCAATCCTAATACCATCTTTAGAAATAATGTGCCCTAAGAGCTTTCCTTCTTCCAAAACAAACAATGACTTCTTAGGGTTTAAAGAAATTCCATATCTTCTGCACTTGATAAATACTTGCCTTAGATGATCTAAATGTTCTTGATCTGTTTTAGAAAAGACAGTCAAATCATCTAAATAAATAACCAGAAAATCATGTATCTCTTTAGCAAAAGCAATATCCATTGCTCTTTGAAATGTAGCTCCCGCATTCTTGAGCCCAAATGGCATCTTGACATATTTAAACGTACCCCATGGTGTGGTAAATGCTGTTTTATCCTGATCATCAGGATGAACCAGAATCTGGTTGTACCCTGAAAATCCATCCAGTAGTGATATTCTCGAAGATCCTACTACCCTCTGCAGAATGTGGTCCATTTTCGGCAGAGGATAGTTGTCTTTTAAAGAAACTTTATTCAAATTTCTTAAGTCGACACACAGTCTAATTTCTCCTGTCTTTTTTCTTGTTGGTACCAGGTTAGAAACCCATTCTGAGAATCTGATAGGAGCTATAATCCCCGCTTCAAACATCCTTTTGATTTCCTTTTCAATTGAGGGTAATAAAACAGGATTTATTCTCCTAAGCTTTTGTTTAAAAGGTTTCTGGTCTGGTTTTAAAGGTATAGTGTGTTGAATGATGGATGTATCATAAGATTTGAGGTCTTCATAACTCCAGGCAAAGACATCCTGGAATTCTTTTAATAGTTCAACATATTTAACCTTCTGATCTTTTGGAAGAGACTTGGACAACTTGACTATTTTGGGATTTTCTGGGGTTCCTAAGTTGCATTCTTCCATATCAGCCTTCACAGGTTCCATTTTAGGTCTGAATGGAATATCATTTGAGTCGAATAGATCTTCCAAAGGGGTTAATCCTTTGGGTAATTGATTATCTTTTAAATTTATGATTTCTGTTTCATCATCTATGATCTCATCAGATTCCATGTGTTTCAAATTTTGCATGTCTTTTTCAGTAAATGTGGTTGGATGCAGCATATGAATTGCATTTTCTCTCGAAATTTCTATTTTTTGTTCTTTTTCTTGATTAAATTCATCAATAGTTATGTCTTCATCTATATTACAGTTAGAAAACTCATTCTGAAGTGTCAAAAAATTATTGATTTGATTGTTATTCGCAAATACTTGCCAATTCAGAAGATTGTCTGGTATTGCAGGCCTGTGCCTAATCTCAGCTGAAAACTGATGATTAGGGTCAAAAGGCAACTTGCATGTACTAGCAAACATTGCTAAACTGTGAGCATGCAAGTTTTGTTTCCTGGGAATCTTGGCAAGTTGGGCTTGTAAAAATGTGTTAAGAATCTCTACAACTGTCTCTCGGTATTGTTTCAGTCTCATGTCTTTTGTTGCACATTCTCCTTTAATCTTCTGGATGATTAGTTCGGAGTCACCTATGATTGATACCCTAATACCCCCTAACTTCTTGACATGTTTAAGCCCTAATAAAAGAGCTTCATACTCTGCCATGTTGTTATTGCATTTGAAATTCAACCTATAAGCATGACCCTCTGCATGATTGTTCTCCACATTGTGTAACCAAATCCCAGCTCCTGCCCCTAGTCTGTTTACTGAGCCATCAAATTCTAAATGCCATAGAATTTCATGTTCATAATCTTCATCAATTGTTTTAACGTGTTTTTTGACAGGAGGTAGTTGTTTAGTTTTTTCATATCTTTCTTGATCATCTGGTGTTTCTTTGTTTTCAGAGATTTCTTCAATTTTAACAGTGGTTTTGTTTATGATTTCCAATTCTGGAGCTTCTATTTCAGTAGGAAGATCTGACTCAGCATTGTACAAAATAAAAGAATCCATGTCAGAATGTACAGAGTAAACAGGGAAGTTTTCAGGCTTCTCATGGCTACTCACTAAGTACTTCATCAAGGTTTCTCTATATAATCTTTTAGGCTGACCAAATACTGAAATAGTTGCATATGACATGTCTAGTTGAATAGATCCTCCAAGTTTAGCACCCCAAGATCTAGACAATAACATACCATATTTAGGTGGAATATCAGCAACTTCTATGTCCATTAAAACAGACTTAGCAGGGTATTGGACCAAAGTGACACACAGATCTTTAATCAAACCTAAACATTTTACCTGACTGGAATCAAATGAAAACAAATCTTTGTACGGTCTGGTAATATCTAGATTCAATCTTTCCATTACTACTTTTGGCATCAAATTGTGAGATGCTCCAGAATCAAGCATTGCATTATGGAGTATCTTGTCGTGAACATTCAGGCTTACATAAAATGGAGGAGTCCCTCCACTTTCTGGTTTGCCATTAACCTCAGGGCCAAAAAGAAGTTTCGGTTGATCATCAAGAATGTTTACTGAATCATCCAATCCAGTAATGTTAATGTTTAAAGATTTGGAAATCTGACTCCTATAGACATCATGTTTAGCCAATTCTGATAAAGGAACAGCTATCTTGAGTTTTCCTATTTCAGCCTCTAGATTAAAGGGTTTTTCTGTTTGAGCTTTAGTGTTTTGCACAGTTGGGTTTTCTCTGTTTATTGGGTCTTCAATGTTTTTCTCTTTTTCATGAATGAAGTTTTGTTTTGAAGATGTTTCAGGACTAACTTCTACTGTTTCTTCTACAGTTCCTACATGAGGAGATGTATTGGATTGTTGTTTGTTGATTGGTTGGTTATCAGAGACATCTTCAATTATTGGATTTGAAAAACTGGGAGTTATCCTAGGCAAAATTTGTACTTGGGGAATGTTTTGTACAGGGGGAATGTTTTTTTTACCTTTGACATTTTGTTTTGTTGTTTTCTGTTTGATATTATCTGGCACGTCAATCCTTCTACTTCTCAAATTATACTGTTTATGGACCTCATAGATTGCTGTGTCATAGCCTTCCTTGAAATCAAAAGTCTCACCTGAATGAGTTTGGAATGTTTCAAGGATGTGATTCTCTTGATCATCCTGGGATAGGAAGACTTCTGGTTCATTTTTGTCCTCATTTACATTGTTTATTTCTACATCATCTGTAGGTTCTTCAGAAGTTGAACCTTCAACAACGTTTTCTTGGAAGGGTGGCCTAATGTTTTGATCAGGGACATTCTTTCCAATATTTTGATTCAGATTCCTCCTAAAGTTTGGGTTTCTTGCAACATTCTGATTATCAGTAGAAGACTTTCTTTCAATGGTTTCCACTCTGTCTCCTAACCTTTCCATACCTTTAATGATTACATCCAGCTTCTTTTCAAAAGCTGAAGGTTCTTCATTCATAGGCATTCTTCTCTCTGCCCTAGCTCTGGCTCGTTTTTCTATCAGATTTGCTTCTACACTCACCACTATGCTTTGCATTTCCTCTAGTGTTTGAGGAGCTCTTTCCCTGAGGGAATAAGCTATATCGGAGTCAAAACCATCTGGAAATTTAACCAACACGTTGTTGGGTGGGGGTCTTAGGTTTTGAGGACCTGCATTATAAGATTCATTGAATCTTATGATGTAATCTTGCACGGTTTCGTTTGGTCTTCTTCTTAATTTTTCAAATTCTGATAGGATCTGGAGAGGATCCTTCTTTTTCTCCCATCTGTTCAAGAATGCCCTATACAAAGCTTCTAGATCAGCAATATTGTTCGGGGTAAGAGCCCTAAACCAAGTTCTAACTTCTCCAGTAAGACTCTGTACGAAAATTCTCATACGGATATTATCAGTATCAATCTCATAAAACTCAAAGTAATCTATCATCCTTTTGGTGTGTTGTTGAGCTGTGTAGGTACCTGATCCGTCAAAAGGTGTGATCTTACTTTGGTAGTCCTGAGGTAAAGCTGGAGGGTTGGCTGGTAACTGTAAAGGAGCATATCGATTGGCCATTGGAAGATAAAGTGGAGTGACAGGAGTCGATGGTCTAACAGGAGGAGATGGAGGTCTAACAGGTGTTTGAAAAGTTTGAGGAAAAGTGACTGAGCTTGGAGATGCTTCAGTAATCACAGAAATGTTTGAGCTTTCTTCAAAGGTTTGCTCAGACTAAATGGAGTTATGCAATTCTCTGTCAAGATGATGTGAAACAAATCTGTATTGCAAATCTTCAAAGAACAATGGATCTGGAACTAATCTAGATAATTCAGTCTCAGAAAAATTCACAAACAAAGATGTTTCGAATCGTGCATCAAAAGGGATGTCATCAATATAAATAATTTTCACAGGACAAGATGCTGATCTAGAAAGTGGTCTAGAACTTCCTGTACTTTCTTGACTTCCTTTTTCAGAACTTTCTTGACTTCCTTGTCTTCTAAGAATCCTAGGAATCAGATTAGGATTTTCAAATATTGGTGGTGGATTGGGGTCAGGGTTTGACCTAGTATGTCGAACCCTTTCTGAAGCCAGTTTTCTTAGATTATGTGTTTTTGGATTTTGGATTTTAATTGAAAAATAAATACAACTTCTACAAATTCTTTAGGAAATAATGATATGTGATTAAGATTTCCTCAAAGATCTGTTTAAACTAGAGAATCTGATTGAAAAAATTTGAAACTAAGATTCAATATATAAGCTAAATCAGAGATAGACTGAAACATCATTTATTTAATTTTGCAATTGCAGAGCAAAAGCAATTTCAAAGGCTTCCTGGCTGATTTTCAGACTCTGTCTATAGCTTACAAATCATGGTCTTCCTTGGTAGCACAAGCCATAATCACTAGTGCCACACAAATATCTGAAAACCTGCTTCACTGTTGTCCAATGCTCCTTCCCTATGTTTGACATAATCCTGCTCAATACTCCCACGGCATGTGAAACGTCTGGTCTAGTACAGACCATTTCATACATCAAGCTACCCACTGCATTACATATGGAACATGGGACATATCCTCCTCTTCTTCTTGTGTCTTAGGACACTATTCAACAGACAAATTTACACCTAAAGGAATCAGAACATTCACCGGTTTACTATCCTGCATATTGAACCTTTGCAATATAGTCTCGACATACTTCCTTTGTTTTAACCATAGCTTCCGCTTTTCCCGATCTCTCTTAATTTCCATGCCCAAAATATATTTTTCAACACCAATATCCTTCATGTTGAATTTGGAGAACAGTTGGGTCTTCAAATCTTGGATAATTTCTTTGTCATTTCCAATCAACAACATATCATCCACATACAAAGACCAAATAAATAACACGGTCACCAATTAATTTAAAATAAACACAGTGATCCTCCTTTCTTCTGGTGAAGCCAAGTCCCCATATATAGGTATCAAATTTCTGATACCACATCCTTGGTGACTGTTTTAACCCATACAGAGACTTCTTTAACTTGAATACCAGTTATTTCTTCCCCTTCACCGTAAGGCCTTCAGGCTGTTTCATGTAGATCTCCTCTTCTAGATCCCCGTGAAGAAATTTTGTCTTCACATCCATCTATTCGACCTCAAAATAAAATGCAGCAGCAACAGATAAAAGTAATATAATAGAAGTAACTTTGGCAACAGGAAAAAAAATATCACCAAAATCAATTCCCAACACCTAGGAATAACCTTTTGCTACCAATCGAGCTTTGTATTTCTCCACCTTGCCTTCTACATTCATCTTCTTCTTAAACACCCATTTTCTCTCGATGGACTTCCTTCCAGCCAGAAAATCCACTAGATCCCATGCCTCATTTTTATGCAAGGATGCCATTTCATCAACCATGGCCTCCTTCCAAAGTTTTCCATCCTCTGAATCTACTGCCTCCCTGATATTTTTGGAATCATCATCAATTATAGTTAAAGCAAAATTTCAATAGAAAGCAGATGGAATATACCTTTCTGGTTGTCTTCTTTCCCAAACTGATCTTCTCACAACTGGATTTTGTGGCTATTCCTCTTCTAAGTCTTCTTCTGTAGTAGAGTCCGATTCATCCTCCTTTAGCTCAAACTCTATCTTCTCAGGTTACTTTGGTAGGAATTCATTTTTAACAACATCTTTCACCTCTCTAAAAATCACATCTCGGTTGTACACAACCTTCATTGTTTCCGGGTTCCAAAGCTTGTAACCCTTTAAACCATCCTTATACCCAATAAAGATGCACCTTTCAGATTTATTATCCAACTTGGTCCTTTTCTCCTTTGGAACATGTACATATGCATCACATCCAAATACCCTCAGATGTGAAAGAGAGGGTTTCTTACCATTCCATACCTCATATGGAGTCTTATACTCCAACACTGATGAAGGTGATCTGTTAACCAAGTAACATGCAGTCTCCACTGCCTCTGCCCAAAATTCTTGTCCTAACTCGGTACCATTGAGCATGCTTCTTTCCTTTTCCATCAGTGTTCTGTTCATTCTTTCTGCAACTCTATTTTGCTGAGGTGTGTACGGAGTAGTCTTCTACCATGCTATACCACACTACTTACAGAACTCTTCAAATTCCTTTTTGCAAAACTCCCCACCATTATCTGTCCTCAACACCTTTATCTTCTTCTATGTCTAGTTTTCCACCAGAGCCTTAAATTCTTTAAATCTATCAAAGACTTGAGATTTCTTCCTCAAGAAATATATCCATGTATTCCTTGAGAAGTCATCTATGAATGAAACATAGTACACAGAATTACCCAATGATGGAACCGACACAAGTCCAAACACATCACTATGCACAAGCTCTAATATACTGTTCACCCTCTTAACACCAGAAGGAAAACTCACCCAATTATACTTCCCATATATACAATGTTCACAGAAATCGAAATTGATGAAATGGAAAATAAGAAGAATGAAAATAAGGAAGAAATAGAAAAGTCCATGAATACCCTGGAAATGATTCTCATGGAGAGGCTTCTTAAAAGGGATATTGAAATCCAAGGAAACCTTGAAAATAAGGTGAAACATTGCGTTGGAACTCAATCATCTATGGGAAATATTTTTTCAAAATTAGAGAGAGAAAATATAGAATCACAGAACCATAATCATGAATTTTAAATCCAAGATTCACATCATCAGGACTTCAATGTCAACTCAAGGAACTACTACATTCCAAAGATCGATATGAGGAATTTTGATGGTAATGATCCTATAACATGGATATTTCAGATGGATCAATAATTTGATCTACACCAACTGACAACCTTACAAAAGGTAAATATTTCATCCATATTTTTAGAGCAAGACCAACATGTATGGTATCAATGACTTTGCGCAAGGAAAAAGGATTACGTCATCTCTTGGTCCATTTTTATAAATGAATCTATATAACATTGTGGGGATATTTTGAGAAATGCATTATTTAGTTAATTTATTATTATTCAACAAAAAGGCCCAGTTATAGAGCACAGTCAACAATTCTGAAAGTTGAGTCTCAGGGTAAAGAATAATTTGGAGGATAATTTGGTACACTTATTTATGGGAAGTTTAAAGGAAAGCATCCAACATGAGGTGCACATATTTAAACCTAAATCCCTAGAGAATTATTTCAGTCTAGTGAGGAAATTTGAAAGAAAAAATATAGTCACCAACCATTATAGAGAACATGCTCCCTCTCATAACCTCACTCAACCAACAAGGTTGACACCTCAATAAATGGATGACAGAAGAGATGAAAGACTACATTTAAATTCAGACAAAAAATACAATGAGGGGCATAAATGTGATGAGAAGAAATTATTCTACATAGACTCTAAAAAGGAAGAATATCAAGAATTCTAATTTTCACAAGATATAGAACCAGAAGAGTCTACTCCAACAATATCTTCACATGCACTTGTCGACATCAATACTCCACAAAACCTCAAGATATAAGGATATATCAAAAATAAAAAGGTAACAGTGTTGATTGATTCTAGAAATACCCATAACTTCTGTTAGGGTCTCTGTAATTTGAAAGATTGGCAAGAACAAATGTTGCAGAGCCTACATCAAAACCACTTTGAAATCCTAGGATCTAGACCTCTTGGATTCAGAGAGGGATCTCTCTATATGAGTGTTTTCAAAGATATGATCTTGAAGGTTTATAGTATGATATTAGGCTAGTTATAGGGCACAAGGGTTTTGTTTGATTTTTGGTTGGAATGAATATCAACAAAATGAAGGAAGTATTTTTGAGGGGTAAAGGTGTGAGCAGGTTGAGAGAATGGTTCAACTGATAGGATAGGTAAGAAACAGTATCAATCCATTGGGCTATGGAGTCACAAAAGGATTTAATTGCACAACAAGTTTCAAGAGTGGTCCATGGGGCAATTCTATGTCAAAGGATCTTTTAAGATTGAGTTATGGTATGAAACATCAAAGTGAGTGAAAGAAGTAAACATATGAGAAAACAAAGAATAGCTTAAGATCAAGTAAGGAATTTTAACCTAGCCTGCTGTTACACAGCAATTTGTCACCATCCTTGCAATTCCCCGTCCCGCACATTGGAGGGCTTATTTCATGACCTGTGAGCAGTGACATGATCTGAAAACACTTTCATGACATTCCCCTAGACATGGAATTTCATTCCTCTGAAGACAACTCCTTGTGAAAAGCCCTAAAAATAGCCTTTTTATCCTTGGCGCGACTGCTCAGTGTCATACCCGCGCCAATGGGGGAAACCCTCCAAAGAGGGCGTGCCAACTGGCGCACTGTCTTAGTGTTGTACCCACGCCAGGATTAATAAGGAGTGTTTTTTAAAAATAAATGGCGGAAGATTGAATCCAACAAACTCCTGAACTGGACTCTAAATTGAGTTAGGACGTTTGGCTCCGGATCTCCATGTAGAGGAAGTAGTTTTACACCTCTCATGGAAGCTTCCTTGAGGATAGGGCCAATCCCATGATTGTAGGGATCCCAAATCCCCTTCCACCATCTATATAAGCTTTCCATTTCCCTTTGCAAGCTAGTCTCCAAGAGCCTTCATAGCCTAAAGAATGCTACAATAGTCCTCATAGAGCCAAATCAGTAGCAAGGAGATTGACGATCGAAGAGAGAGGCTTGTCCCTATTCCTGACAAGCTTTACCGAGACGTATTCCGCTGATGACCCGCCGAAGGAAGATTCAGCGTTAGAGCCTGGATGTATTTTCCTTTGTATGAATTAATGATAAGAGACTTTGGTTATGGTTCCACTCATATTGTTCATTATTATCATGAGTTGTGTCTTCTCTGACTGATACATAATTGCATATATCGGGTTTTACACTTGTGTTTGTCGTGTTTCTTGTGTGTGCAGGTGTTCGATCGCGGTGAGCGAGAGGATTGTGATCTGCTGGAGCAAGGGAACGGGAGCGTCACCATCTCTACAAACAACAGCGTTGGACTTGAGGTAGGCCTTCTTCACAATTTGGTCTATTGAAATTAGGAACTTGCACCTTACCGTGATACGATTGTTGCTAGACCCGGTCTGGGCTAGTAGGGATCACCTCTGTCCCAGGTAAAAGGCGTTCCCTTAAGCTCCATTTTAATCTATTTTTTATGAGTTTTCATTTTACATTATACTTCTGGGAGGACCCTTTTGAAATTTTAGGGCTCGCTCCATTGGCGCGGGTATCGGGCACAAACCCGCGCCAATGGACATTTTCTCACAAAGGGGTCGCGCCAATGGCACAACACAATTTTCCGCTTAAAATTTTAAAAATGTGAGCTGTCCATATGGATTTCCAAATGCACCAGAGATCTAAAAATGCATTTTTAATCATGTTGATGTAGATATTTGGGGAAAATGGTTATCGAATGGAAGGAGAGGGAACATGGGGAGGAAGATGAAATGGCTATGGAAAACGAAGCCTGTATGAATGCACTCAGGAACTGTGGACTCAAAAAATTCTTCCTTATGCCATGTTTACGAGCTCAACCTGGGCTGCTACAGTACTTGGTCAGCATATGGGATGAAAATGAGGAAGTATTCAAACTTCGGGACCAAGTATTAGCTCTTGAGGTCTCTGATGTTTATTTTATAACCGAATTGTCGTGCAGAGGTCCAGTGCCAATCATAACCGGCAACAGACCTTCTGGAGAGAAAATGGACATGGTAATGGCAAGAGTGTGCCCAGGGGCATGAATAGGATCGGGAAGTGGGAAGGTGGACATCCACACTGTCCGCGACCTAGCACTCAGGGTAGTGCTTCATACCATTATACGAGCTGCAGGATTGCAAGCTCCACATGAGGCAACCAAGGCCCAACTCATAGTAGCCTCTGAGTGTATGAATCCTACACTGTTCGATTGGGCCATCGCAGTGACAAGCAATATCAAGAGGCAGCTAACAAGATGTAAGAAAGCCAAACTAAAACAGTTTGGCTACGGTTCCATACTGGTGTCGTTCATCCTGTAACGACTACCTATTTTCCAAAGCCAAGGGGAAATAGTTGTCGAGCCGATACTGAGGGAGCCAAGGATGGCTCGCTGGGCAACACTTATGCCCAGGTCAGGAGGAGGTCAACAGATTTCTTAGAGACCTAAGTTCTTTGAGTGGTTATGGTGTCAACTGATCGTGGTTGAAGATTGGCCTTATGCTGGGACCGATTTCACCGGAGATCCCGATCTTCCGCTCCCGGAGGGGGAGGACTGGGATGAGGAGCTGGGTATGATTTTCTTTTTTATTTTTATGTATTTATGATTTTTTTGGTAATACATGTCCGTTCTAACAATAACTTTATGTGAATGCAGACGTTGGCCCAGAGAGGCCCGCGGGCATGTCACCCATTGCGCGGAGGACCCATCTCGTACATGACCCTCAAGCTGAGGGTGGTGAAGGGAGCGATCTGATCCAGAACCTGGAGGGAATTTCTCGAGGAATCCTAGACTATGCATGGCTAGAAGACGTCCCATTAGCTTACCAGCGACATACTGTGGGGGTGCCTAGTCGCCTTCACAGACTGCTAAGGCGATTGGTACGCGCGGTGGCGTGCTACCACGAGCACCATGCTGATTAGCTTATTAGGGCTTTCATATGAATATTTTTTTAGAGACATGTTGTCTCTGGCTATTATCAGACAAACATGTATATTTTTTACTTTATGTGATGTACTGCAAACTATTCGACACATATATCTATATATCTATTTCTGGATGGATATTTTTTACATGTGATGATGTTTTTATATGCTATGCAGATTTCTAATACAATGTTATCTAATGTATCAGTTGCATAACAAATGACCCAATGAAAAAGTTCACAAAATGTATCTAATCACACATTTTATTTTTATACAAGCTTAAAAGCACACATGAAAACACACATGCAAACTATGCTTGGAAATGAGTTTTATTTTTATGCAAGCTTAAAACACAAACTATGCTTGAGGAATACGGGCATACCCCCAACATGGTGTCTCAATTCGAGGTACATGCCCCCCAAGCTTTAGTCTATAGGAAATGGAGTGAAGGTTGAAAACATAAGAGATTTGAATTAAATCTAACAAAACTCGAATTGAATGTGCTCGTGTTTCATTATTTTAACGAGGTTGACACACTTAAAAGAACCGTCCTGCGAAACCATAGATTTTGGGTTCGATCCCCAGCGGAGTCACCAATTTGTTGTAGAGGTAAATCCCCTCTGTGGACAGAGGCGATCCCTACTAGCCCAGACAGGGTCTAGCAACAATCGTATCACGCTAAGGTGCAAGTTCCTAATTGCAATAGACCAAATTGCGAAGAAGGGCTACCTCAAGTCCAACGCTATTGTTTGTAGAGACGATGACACTCCCGTTCCCTTGCTCCAGCAGATCACAATTCTCTCGCTCACCGCAATTGAACACCTGCACACACAAGGAACATGACAAACACAAGCGTAAATCCTGATATATGCAATTATGTATCAGTCAGAGAAGACAAAACTCATGATCATAATGAACAATATGAGTGGAACCATAACCAAAGTCGCTTATCATTAACTCATACAAAGGAAAATACAACTAGGCTCTAACGCTGAATCTTCCTTCGGCGGGTCGTCAGCGGAATACGTCTCGGTAAAGCTTATCGGGAATAGGGACAAGCCTCTCTCTTCGATCGTCAATCGCCTTGCTACTGATTTGGCTCTATGAGGACTATTGCAGCATTCTTTAGGCTATGAAGGCTCTTGGAGACTAGCTTGCAAAGGGAAATGGAAAGCTTATATAGATGGTGGAAGGGGAGTTGGGATCCCTACAATCATGGGATTGGCCCTATCCTCAAGGAAGCTTCCATGAAAGGTGGAAAACTACTTCCTCTACATGGAGATCCGGAGCCAAACGTCCCAACTCAATTTAGAGTCCAGTTCAGGAGTTTTTTGGAGTCAATCTTCTGCCATTTATTTTAAAAAACACTCCTTATTAAGCCTAGCGCGGGTACAACACTGAGACAGTGTGCCATTTGGCGCGCCCTCTTTGGATGATTTCCCCCATTGGCGCAGGTATGACACTGAGCAGTCGTGCCAAGGATAAAAAGGCTATTTTTAGGGTTTTTCACAAGGAGTTGTCTTCAGAGGAATGAAAGTCCATGTCTAGGGGAATGTCATGAAAGTGTTTTCAGATCATGTCACTGCTCACAGGTCACGAAATAAGCCCTCCAATGTGTGGGACGGGGAATTGCAGGGATGGTGACAAATTGCTGTGTAACAGATGCCCCCTAAAGCATGAGGCCCGAAAGAGAGAGAGGGGTGAAATGCTTTACGAGAACGTGTCCAACCGAAAACACTGACGTCAGAAAACCTGTGTAGAGAAGTACAACTGATATCTCAAATACATGATATATGTGGTATGGGCGTAGCCATCCATAACAAAGTATATAAGAATATAGATCCAAGGCATGGACGCAGCCATCTAATAAGGATCGATAAAGAGACTCAGGTATGGTCACAACCATCCAATCAGTGAGTCATGTAACCAATCATAATAATCCACAAAATCGCAGCCTGGATTCTAACAGACAAAATCCAGGGTCTTGCACTCCATCTCGACTCGAACAAAGTACAAGTTCAAGCATGCGAATAAGTGAGCTATAGTCGAACATGCAAGAACATCGCCTGATTACCAGCCAATGATGAAAGCTGTTAACAGACGTGAGAGGTACCACCAATAATGACAATGGCCCTCAAGGTACTATAGGTACAATATATGGCATGTGAATCAGTGAGCTGGCGTCGAACACCCGTAGAATCACTAGATCGGAGGACAATGATGAAAACCTCACGTCGAACGTGAAGAACCTGCCATTGAGGCATGCAAGCTCCAAGGTACCAGAAGGGAGTCTCTAGATCAACTTCCTAGATGATGAGCTGAAGTCGACAGGAAGTGACCTTGATCGAAGGTGGGCCATAGTGTTTCCCACATCATCGACACGAGACAGAGGAACATAATGTCTTTGTGAATCAGGATCAGAGGAGAATCAGAGGAAGGTTGAAACGTTGCAGAGGTCAACTTCTCTTGAACATATCGGCGGCATGATAGTGGATATGGCAGTATTTGACATCAAAATATTAGAGGTCATGATGACGAAGCAAAGAGTAGATGAGAGGTCAAAAGGGATCACCAAAACCCATGGAGGCAAGTGGAAAATGAGATGAGATGTCCCCAACCCGACACGAATGCAGACAAGTGCCATGTTCAAGAGTGACATACTGCCGACACGACAATGATGTTGGTTCCATTTTTCCCCACCATTTCTGGTGAGTACCCCAATTATTTTTGAAAACAAGCTTGAAGGGGATAGCATATGCTTGTAATATAAGTTCGTCCTTCGGACGAATCCATCCTAGTACATTTAACGAGCCCTAGGAAGGATGATCTCCTTAATATCGTCATTACAACTGAATCCGATGTCATCAGGGTTTAATGAGTCTGAAAAAGGAATAACTCAGCGTCTTTTCATATTTATAGAGTTTGAAAAGATAGCGGAAAAGTAAACTCCAACAGTCCCTTTTCGTAAATAGTTCCTCAGATCCGAAAAGGTAGAAAACTATGTCTGAGAAAACCTCCTAGTCGCGATAGGCTAGGGTATTCATTTTTCATAAATAACCTATATTAGCCCGAAAAAGGGGTAAACGTATACTGGGTAGATGTCGTTTCGTGGCCACTTTAACGAGATCAAAATGACAAGTGACTCAACAATCTTTTCAATTTTTAAGAGTCAGAAAAGAGCTGAAATTTGACTCCTCCTGAAGAAACGAGTGGTATAAAGGGTAGCAACTGGTTCCGGCAATGGTGGAACTACTCAAAACATGATAAAAGTCAAGAGGCTGGCTAACAAGACCACTCATTGCAACGGTTCCTCAGGAACGGGTAAAACAACCAAGTGAAGGCATATGATCGGCCAAGCAGATAGTGACGATGGAGTGAGAAAACAAAGACTTATCTGGAAAAATAGGCTGATAAAATGGCAATCACGAGAGGTAAAATGGGAAAGGTTTCATTTTTACACAAGCTTGAAATCAGAAAACTCTGCTTGAAGTTGGTTTCATTTTTACACAAGCTTGAAATAAAGATAAACTATGCTTGAACCCGATTTCATTTTTATACAAGCTTGAAATGGAGACAAACTATGCTTGAAACCGGTTTCATTTTTACACAATCTTGAAATGGAAACAAACTATGCTTGAAAAAGTAAGCATGCCCCAGCATGGTGACTCAATTCGAGGTACATGCTCCCAAAGCTGCAGTCCATATGAAAGGCAGATGGAGTGAAGGTTCAAGTTACGATATCAAGAGACCGACTCGACTGAGATTTTACGAGATCTTATCAAAGACTCGAATTGAACGGGAACGTGTTTCATTGTTTTAATGAGGTTGACACATTAAAATAATGATCCTTAGGACACCTTGTTTCATGGTTTAAGGAGCTTGACATAAGAAAACGAAATATGCTCCGATTTTTTTTCGCCTCTGTCCGCAGAGGGGATTTACCTCTACAACACCCGCTTTCAACATACTCAAAGGAAAACAAAGAATATCTTAAGATCAAGTAAGAACTTTGAATCTAGCCTGCTTTTGGCATATTCTCAAAGGAAAACATTCAAGATAAAACAAAGAATAGCCTAAGATCAAGCAAGGACTTTTAACCTAGCCTGCTTTTGGCATACTCTTAAGGGAAACTTTCAAAACAGCTATTGGAGAAAACACTAGAGGACAGGGCTAACCATAGACTTCCCTAGCTTAACTTTACTTAACATGCTTTTCAGACAACAATCCAGCAATCTAACAGATTACCTTTAGAAAATAGAAAACAAATAAGAAAACAAAGGGCAGCCTAAGATCAAGTAAGGACTTTTAAACTAGCCTGCTTTCAGCATACTCTCAGGGATCTTTTCAAAGTAACTGTTGGAGATAAACTAGAGGACAGGGCTAACCATAGACTTCCCTAGTTCAACTTTACTTAGCAGAATTTTCAAGAAATTTCAAAGACAATATCTCAAGCTGTACTCAGGAAACATGGGCTTACCAACACTTCAGTAGTTATACTCTATTGAATTTTCCTCAAAACAACAATTAGAATAAAATATAGAGATAGATATTTATTAGTGAGAAATAGGGTACTTTACAGTAAATCCTAATCTATATTTGATGTTCTTTATCAGAGAAAGTGGACAGTATGGAAAAGATGGGGAAAATGACAATTACAGTAAGAAAAATATCACCATTGACATAGACCAGGATCCCATAAATCAGCTTGTGTATTTGATGTTCAAACCAGTTACAATCTTCAAGTCTAGTGGGTCTTTTATAGCTTCAAAACTTTCTTCTCAGCCTATCTTTCTTCAATTACAAAATAGAGCTTTAGCAGCCTCAATAGCTATTTACACTTAATAAATATTCAACCAACAACAATAATGAACTCCTCACATGATATTTATAGGTAAATTTGAGGAGATGGAGTGAAAGGAGGTCTATTTGTTTAACTAATCAAAGAGCATTAGGAGAATTTTGAGGTCTAAAATGGGTCTCCTAAGGAAATAATAAAATAATAGCTGAATCAATAAAATAATATTTATCAATTTGCAATTCACTTTTTGCACCACAATCAATGTAACCATGGTTAAATTCAATTCAAAAGTTGTACCAAAATAAAATTAATAAAAAAATTGTATTGATGTGACTATAAATAAGAATGAATTTTTCAAGAAAAAATCATTATCATTGAACAACTAATGCATTTGTCATTTGTACTTAAATAACTTAAAATAAAATATAAATATAAATTCATAAATTATTAATTATATAATATGTTATTAATTAAAATTTATATTATTCAAATTGTATAATAACATGTAATTAATGTACTATATAAAAATATTATAATAAATATAGTATATTATTTTATTTATAAATTTTATTCAAAAAATGTGAAATGACATTTATTATGAGTACTTTACTTTGACTTAAAAAATACTTAGAGCACTACCATGGTTAACCATGAAAATGATATAATAAATGTAATATATTATTTTATGTATGAATTTTATTCAAAAAATGTGAAATGACATTTATTATGAGTACTTTACTTTGACTTTAAAAGTACTTAGAGCACTACTATGGTTAACCATGAGTTTTTATCCACCATTGAAAATGTCACAAGTAAATACCTTTAACTCGAGCAATGCCACCTCAACCATTAGGGATGATTTCATCCCCTAAAATGTGATTGATTCTCATAAAGTGAATTTTGATTGTACATTTTCCTTAGGAGGCCCATTTTAGACCTCAAAATTCCCCTAATGTAAATGATTCTCGGCCTTTGGGAGGCCAAATGGAGAAGTTTTCAGATGTTTTAACTCTATTTTAATCAATTTTACATTAACTTTTATCTACTTTAATCACTTTTGTTGACTTTGGAGGCATTTGGTAGGCTGGCAATTAATTCTGAGCTGTCTTTGGCAAATATCTCTGACTGTGCATTAAATTTGCATTCTTTTGAGGAAATGGGCCAGTAGGTGGCATTTCTGATCTTTGGAGCAGTAAAGGCTTTAGTGATTTGGAATTTAAAGCCTTCTTTTGGGTGATATGTCTGTATTTGACACTTTAAACTCTGTTTAGGCCTTTAGTATTGCTTTTGTGCCTTATAATAATCTTCGGGCCTTTGAACCCTTTCTGCTGATTGTATTCACCTTTAATCATGTGTTTTAACCTTTAAATCATTGCTTAAGTCTTTAATCTCCAGGCTTTTTGACTTTAACCTTTATATTCAAGCTTCACTGTCTTTTCCCCTTGTTGTGGACAAGAGGTTATCATCGAAGCGGGAGGGTTTCATAATATAACCAATGCTCATGAAGCCCTGGTCAAACCGTGAAAGTAAACCCTGATAAATCCCTTTTTGCGCAATTTTGCCTCTTTTTGGACCACAAAGGTTGTCACCTTCTGGCCCCATCCCTTTATGGACTGTAGGGGGGCTTTCGGCCCTAAAACCGCCATAGAACCTGCAAAAAACAATCAAAATAACATTATAAAATCCTGCAACATTAGAAAAACTGCTTACAGAGGTTTGAAGGAGGCGGAAAGAGAAATGAGGCGGTAGGAAAAATGCATGGGGGGAGGCAAAAATACAAAAGGAATGGTTTAAAAATAAAATTATAGCGTGGAATGGAAAAATGGTTTTGTGAAAACCATTGGCGGTCTTCGTGCAACAAATGTGTGGTAAGTGGTTTTTTATAAATCGAACGTGATATCGTTGATTGCATGACACGCATCCCCCAGAAAACTGGTGGTTTCACATGAGTTTGGGTGGTTAAACCTCGGAAGGCAGAGTTACGCGAAACGCGATGTTGAGCGTTGGATGAGGAGGAGCATATCTAACGGTGGCGGAATGCGATGGGAAAGGTGCATGGGCAAGGCTTTAGTGGGAGCCAGGTGGTAAGCACCGATTGGGAGAGGTGGCTAGGTAGTGGGAGGTGGGTTCGGAGGGGTTGAGTGTCGGCTTTAAAGGAGAACCATCAGATCAAATGAATCAACGGTGGGGATTGATTGTAGGGGTGAACAAATAGAAGAGTTTAGGAAATGGGGAGGTGGCGGCTACCATCCGATCTAATGAGATCGATGGTTAAGATTAGTTAGGAGAATTGTAGTGTGGGAAAATAGAATTACGAAGGGAGGGGGTTAAACAAGGCAGAGGGAAAGGTTTCGTGGGAGAAAGGAGAACCAGGGCTAAGGAAAGAGGGGTTGAGGGCAAAGGATGATGGTCGTTGATCTTTAATGATCAACGGTGGGGATGGTGCAGATTTTTAATAAGCCAGGTGGGGAAATATATAAAGGGACAGGGGCTTAAAGAATAATGAAGAGCAGGGTCCGATGGAGGGATAAGGTGACCTGAGGCGGAGAAAAAGGGGCTGGAGCGAAGAATTTAAGCGCTTGGTTGCAGGGGCGAGTCATGTGACCGGGAATGAGCTGAATTTTTAAGCCCTCAAGGGCTTAAAGTCTGTGTTATATTAAAAAAGGCGTTTTTTAGGCCAAAAGAGCGATTTTTGTGTGTTTTTTATGGGATTTTGGGGTTCCGGATGAAGTAAAAGGCTTTTTAAAACCAAATAAGAAAGGGTTAAGTGGTTTTTTGAGGAAAATAAGGATAAATGAGAGAGGAAAAGGGGATTTTTACAAGGAAAATGAATGATATGGGGGAATTTTATGAAGATGAAATGGGGGGGAATGAAATGATGAAAATGGAACCTTTAGGAAACAATTCTTTCTTCAGGAACAACAGGATTTTGAAGGTTTTGAAGTGAAAATATCAAGGAAATGGAATTTTTTGGAAAAGGGACACAAAGAGGTTGCAAGAAGCCACAAATTTTGCAGGAAATTTGTTTCTTGAAGACTAAAGAATTTTTTTAGCCATCATTTGCTATGAAAAAAATTTACTGATGGCTAACAGTGGCTCCACTTAGGGATGGAAGCTCCTTGGAGGTGTCAAAAACTTCAGAAATTGATCTCTGGGATGTAGACCTGTGCCTTATCCATTGAAAACATATCCTTCATTGATCATGCTGCTTAAAAAAGATGATCAGTGTTTCATATTAGCAAACAAATTTCTCCCAAACATTCTACCTACACAACCTACTTTTCCTAACATTTTTTCTTCATAAGGTGCACTTGGACTTGCAAACATTTTATCATCAAGATTTTATTCTTTTTATTGAAAGCAGGAAACTAATCTAAATCTACCCTTATTTCTTCCATGAGTTCAGATTAAGAAGTTGAACTCATTAATTATCTATCTAAGCTACTATCTACCAGGATTAAACTGTCTGACAGATTTTATTCTCTACATTCTAAAATAGAAAATTTAAAACAAAGGCAAGTTAGGATTAAATTGTTTGACTTGCTATGATGTCTATGACTGTATGCACAAGCTGCACATAGAATTTATTTGCAGAAAATTTAAAACAAAACTTGAAGGCTTAAGATTTGAGATTTTAAAACATCCTTCATTCTTGCTTATGACTCAGATTTTGATCTGTTTTGAGTCATCTCTTGCTTTTATTTCTTGGCTCAAGTTTTTAATGTATTAGAACCATTCTTTTTCTTTTTCTTTGGCTCAAATTTTGGTCTGATCAGAGCCATTTCTTTCTATCCTAATATGATCTACTGATAAGCCAAGATTAAACAATTTGACAGATCTGATTCACTAACCTATCAACAGTAAATTGAAACCTATCTAGTCATGATTAGGTTGTATGAATAAATAGCAATACTCTTTTTGGTAGTGGCATTTAAGCTTGGACACTTTCAACATTTCTCTTTTTTTTTGGTATGGGGCTATACCTTTCTTGTTTTATTTCTGCCCTCTTTTTCTCTTTTTCTATTGTTTTTGTATTTTTACTTTTTCTTTCAAAGCAGAAAACAAAAGACTAACTAAATGCTCAAGGGCTGAGCTTATTTTCTTTCCTATCTAACCTAATATAACTCTGAAATATTTACATGTTTAGCTGACAAATTCTCTTTTCCAATACATCCAGTCAATCAGATGGTTCCATGACTGGTCTTTACTCATCTCTTTGGGAATGCTAGATAAACAAAAGAGCCACTCCCATCTCACTTGTTCTTTAGCAGCGGTGTTAATTTTTTTTTACTTTTGGTAATACACTGCTCCTAACAACCTTTACTCCTTCTTCAAATGTCTTCAAAAAATCAGCATAGGGGTCTCAAAATAATACCTGGCTATGAGTATTTTAAAGATAGTTTTTAACTAAGATTACTTTTTCCTCCACTGGATCAAGATCAAGGTTCTTTTGAGAAAGACAGTCTTCCTCATCTTCATTATCATCTAAACTGGAGGACTCATCATATATTGCAGCATTTTCCTCTAGTAGTCTTGGTATGCTCTGATTCAGTGGAATGTATTCTATGAATAGATCATCATATTCTTGAGCTAGGGTATCTTTTATTACCTCAACCATTTCAGGAGAAGGTTCTTTATATTCATCATGCTCAAGAAATTCCTCTTTCTTTTCAATCTCATCCTTTGAGTTGAAATACTGCTGATTCCCAATCACATGAAAACTGTTATTGATGAGTTGTAATGAAGCAAAGTAAAGATTCAAAGATTCTTCACCATCTTCTTAATTTTTGAAGCTTTCTTCATTTGTATCATAAATAGTCTGATTTGGCTCATTACTTTCTTGGAGTTGGTGGAACTGATCCTCCTCCGACAAATCTACTAATGATGATCCTACAAGATCAACTTCTGTTTGGAGCACATCATCATCAGATAGACCAAAATTAAGAAAATCATTAGTGTAAGTAATGTCACCAATCAAACATAGTGGATTATCAGCGGGTCTTTCTTTATTCTGATCCATGAGGGATCTTTCTAAATTTTTACAACAAAGTTCATTAGGTGAATGGGAAAGAGTGTTTGTTTTATAAAAAATTTCAGAGGCTGGCTGCTTATTTAGTATTTGATCAATTTTTTCTTCTGTCAAAGGAGGGATTTCTCTTTCAGCATGGACAGAAGTACAACAGTCCTCTTTTTCTTGTGTTAACTGGTTTTGAGGTTGGATGTCATCTTGAGCCTCTTCTAGTGAATCAATACTTGTGCTTGTAGGGAAACCTTGAGGATTTTCTACTGTTTCCTGATCTTATTTTGTTTCAGATAACTCCTCATGATTGTTATGATACTCGATTTGAATACAGGGTTCATGAGTTGTTCCTTCTACATTATCAGGATGCCACTCTTCTTGTATAATCTGAAATGAATTGTAACATAGAGGGGGAGTCCCTATATGTAATGGTTCTCCTTCCACATTAGATCCTATGTTTTCTAAGTGGCTATTTGTTTCCTCAAAGAACTGGTCACTATTAGTTTTTGAATTTTGGTCGTAAAGTTCTCTTAATAGTGTAATACAAGATAGAGGTATGTTGTCAGGACTTTCTTGACAACCTTCTTCATTTTTTTCTCTGTAACCTTGCTCATCATCTTCTATAAAGTCTTGATCATCATGTTGTATAAAGTCTTGATCATTATACATGTCTGTCTCATTGTCTATGTCTTGTAGTGGTTGAGTTTGTTCTTGATCTTGAAAAAGCATGGGTTGCTCTATATCATCAATATTTAAATTAGCCTCATACCTATCCATTATGTTTCCAAACATGTACAACATCTTTTCCATCCTGGCCAATAGTTTTTCTTTTGGGTCTATATCTGAATCCATGTTTGTAAATCATAAAAGAGGTCACTGTATCCTTTCAACCAGTTCAGAGTCTTCTACCAATGGAGTCATTTGGTATTTTGGAGGTTGTGGAGTCGCCAAGTGGAAATTTTTAGCTCTTTTGGAGGTAAAATGTTCTATGGTCCAGCACCAATGTTTATTTAAATACCAATCTGACATGTACTGGGTCTTCTGAGGTCTTTAAGAATGTACAAGATGTAACTGATTTAGAATTTCCCAGTGGAGTCTTAGGTAAAACCAGAGGGGTCAACAGGGCTACTGAATACCAATGGAGTCGCCAGGTGAAGGATTTTTACTTGTTTTCAAGTTTTGGTTGTTTTTTTGTTTGTAAGTAAGCAGATATATTGAATCACAATAGTGTACAAAAAGTTATAAAAAGGGCTACCATTACCCGAAGGTAGGAAAGTAGGACAGCCCAAACCGTCTGTAAGGACAGACACAAACACAGTGGACAGGAGATAGACAGAAAAATATAATAGAGGTTGACAACTTTTCCAAACTAAAATGCCAAGCCAAAGAACCAAAAGTTCAAAACTGGCCCTCCACGCAGGGATGCCAACAGACAGAAAAATACAGCCGATCAGGAGAAAACAAATGAAAAGAGACGAGCACCTACTAGCTGGATGAAGCAAACCAAAAAGAGACCACAGGTCCATTAAATTTTAGCCGGTCCATCAGCCCCACTCGGTCCCGCCACACTAGTTCCCTCTGCGCTAGGATTCTTCGTGTTCAAACCAGCTTCATGCAGACCCACAACATTCAGACTCAAACCATCTTCACTCTGTAGCACATTCTGAGGATGGTGGTGATGGATGATAGTAGTTTTTGAGTTGTCCGTCGGGATCTCAATTGACACAGTTAAAACATAGCACAGGTACAGCTCGAAGAGCCTAATAAATCCCTTAAGACATCTTGTGAGCATCTTCATCTCCTCAGTTAGCTAGTTGAGAGAAACATCTAGCTTGTCTAAACGGGCGAAGTTCTTCGCCAAAGCCAGAGAGTGGGCCTAGAAGGCCTCCTTGACCACCGCACCTTGATTACTAAGGGCTTTAGCCAGTAGATTTTTCATGTACCATGCCATCTCCTATGTTCTAAGAAATTTTGTGGCTCGCGTGGTTGGGGTACTAGGATCTAGGAGCCAATCCATCTCCTCCTCAATATCCTTGTTGTTTAAACTGATTCTAGCCTCACTGGTCTCCTTCTCAAGATCATGGATAATAGTTTTGCCCTTCTCGGGGACTGAGTGCTCAAAATTGTCCCGAGCATGCTTGAGATTCTTGGCAGCCTTAGAGCTACGAAGGACTCGCTCAGACATGGCAGAAAACACAAAATAGGTGGAAAAGAGAGTGAAAATCATAGCAGAAACAGAGAAGCAGAGCCTAAATTCAAAGCCGAACTGCGAACCATTGTAAGGGAGCCTGATAGGAAACAAATTAATATAATTCAGGGAGGCTCGAAGCACGTAATGATGGCCATGGAACGAAACCCCATCCCGTCGGACGCCAACCTGGATCTCCCATTGGTGATCATCGATTGGCCAATAATGAGAATGCATGCTACACCGGAAACCCAACACCAACCTCAAGAGCCAGGGACACGTGTCCTTACAACATTTCCTTCAAGTTTTGGTTGTCATCAACAATCAATAATAACCAGTCTTGGTGACACTTGATTCATTTAGGAATAGGGGTTAGTTGAGTTGTGAAGTTATCTATTACTCAATAATCTCCCCAGTATGGTTGCCAGTATGTTAGGGTCTTTGTAATTAGAAATATTGGCAAGAAAAAATGCTGTAGAGCCTACATCAAAACCACTTTAGAATCCTAAGATCTAGCCCTCCTGGATTCTGTAATATCCCGAAATGGAAATCATCAGCTTTTTCACCGCTGAAGAAATCCTATTGTCGGAAATATAAACAAGGCTATGTCAGAGATGGAATGAGAGGGATTTTACCAGTTATTTCACCTCTAAAGAGAGAATGAGAACCGGAGGCTTCCTGGCCCTTACTCAGACTCTGCCTATAGCTATGCAAATATTTCTTCCTTCAGGAAGATCCTGCTCAAAGAATGAGCTACACCAACATCTGAACTCCAATAATGAATATCAGCAACAATGAAATAATGCTCATGAAATGTGAGAAGAGTGCAAAACTGATATATAATTTGTAGCAGCAAATGATATACAAAATCCTTGAGGAAAGGACCTCTCAAGGTGGGCTTAAATTAGCCTCAAGGGAAAATGTACATAAAATGGAGAAACACATCTGCTACATAACCCAGCTACTCTATAACTGTTCATTCTATAAGGGAAAATGACTCCAGCTAAAAAATACAATAATTATGTGACAATATTAGCTCAAATAAAGTTAGGGGAGTAAGATCTCAACCCTAGAAAACAATACAATAGTAATCCTCCAAGGGATTGTCTAAAATACATAAAACAGAAAAATGCCAGAGTTGCAGTGTAGCTGCTGCAACTCAAATACAATACAACATGGGAGAAGGATGTAGATGCTGCAACCACTATAGAAACCTCCTCCAATGATCTCCAAAGAGAAAGGATGCTCCTCTCACTGAAGATTTCACTCTCTCGTGCACCATGTGAACTCCTCCTGCAAACCCTCTCTGAAAATAACGCTGTAAGAGGAAGGGACTGCACTGGGAATGAGATGAAACAATGGCCTAATGCCAAAATCTGCAATAGAAGCTCTAGGATCTCCTTTGCTGATCTCCTAGAGGAAAATATGGCTCCTCCTCTATAAAAAAAGCTCCGGAAATGAGTATGGATGGTCCCTCACTACAACACCAGCAACTCCAGTGTTTCTGCCCAACAGAATAACACAGTAGCTGAAGATGAATGCTTTTGCCTCAAGCCAAGATGTGAGGAAGGTGAAGAAAAACTCCTCCAAGGTCTCCCAAGGAAGAGGAGGAAACTCCTAAACAGGAAATCCTCTTGTGGTAAGCAGTGCAAGCTATCTCAGTTGAACAACTGAAGAGAGAAATTTGAAATTCTCAAGCATGAATGAAAAATGGCTCTCCTTCACCTTTTTATGCAAGGAATGCTTCCTTGCCATGGACCCCACCCATTAGGGTTTCTCTCATCCTCTAATTTCCCTCCTTTCCAAACTGTGTAGTCTTCATGAGCAAGCTTCTCCTCTAAGCTACATTGTTGACTTGGTCAACCATGGTCTAGTTAGCTTGCTTTTGGCCCTTTTCACAATAGGGAATGCCAAATTTAGCCACTTAAGTGACTCTTTGCACCTTAGGAGAGTTTATTTTTCTGCTACATGGGCTTCTTCACCCATATTATTCCTTTTATTAGAATAAAAGAAAAATTAATGTTCCAAATACTTTATTGAAAAATTTGGAACATTACAGTCCTCCCCTCCCAAAACTTGCTTGTCCTCAAGCAAGAGCAAGGATGAACTGCAAAAATATTCTCCACTCAAGGCATGGAGTCTGAAATATCCTCATGTAGATCCTCCATCCCCAAGCAATCAACCAAGCAAAATGAGTCACCCTCCAACTAGGCAACTCCTGAAAATACTCCTCCACCTTGTGCTCATGAGAAATAGGTGGGCTGAATTTATGAACTTGGTAAGCTTCATAGCCTACCCCACATTGTCCTCTTCTCCACTTATGATCAATGTGGATTGAAAGCTGAACTTGGGTTGCAATAGTGTTTCCTTCAAGAGGAAAGATGAAGTCTAGATCCCCAAGGATCTCACCTCCAACGCTGCAAATCAAGCTGGCCCAAATCATCTCATATGTGATGATTTCGACTTCATCATCATATGGCATCCAAACAATCATATGGTCCACCTCATGGAAAAAATACATGGCTGAACATGGTGACCATATCATCTCCCATACTCCCCTTGGAGCATGTGCTGCAAAAGAATGGAGGTCTCCTCTCCCAAAGGGCACATCCACCCAATGAGTCTCTCCCTCCTCATAATAAATATGGGGCCGCTGCTGATATATGGCTGAAATGAAATGGTATTCCAAAGAGACCCAGGCCACCCCATCAAACATAAAAACCATGAAGTGCCTCCTCCAAAATTTTAAACTCTCCAAATAGCTCCTCCCACATGACGAAAAGAGGTGAAGCTTGGAAATCATGGGCTGCCCATTGTTTCTCCTAAAACATTCAACATGCAAAGTAGGGAGAATCATACTCCCAATGGGCATCTTCAATTCATTTCCCTCCTTCAAAACAATGCTTCCTCTGAACAACGTTCCACTAGCAACATATGGAAGCATAAACTTATGAAAGCAAGGAGGTGAAATATAGTCCCATGAATGGAACCAGTGCGGGGAATCATTTTCCTACCTCAATATATGATGCAACAAGTGTCTTTGCAGCCACTTTTTTTCTGCCACATCCATCCTACAAGGTGTGATCATGGAAGCACATTTTGGTGCCAAAAGTGCACACCAAAACCCATGTGGCTTTCCCCCACAACCCACTGCTGAAATAACTATTGTATGTGCTACAATGAAACATAAGTACAACCAAATATAATATGCAAGGAAGGAAGACCCTCCTTGATACAACTTGCTGATCATAAAAGTAAGAGAGTGTAAATCATAAGACAAATGGTTACCTCCCTCTTCATGTACTTTGGTCTTTGAGCTCAAATGGCTCAAGTAAAAGTTCTCCCTTATTGCAACATAGTAGGGAAGTGGTTGTGCCAACCCTCTCTTCATATTTTGGGCTATGCATCTGTCCATATGCTGATATGCAACTATTAAGATGCCCTCCCAAGTGGACTCCTTCATCAATGAATAATATGCATGAAAATTCATGAAAGAGGAACCCATAAATACTACATGTAGATCCTTCTTCTTGTGCTTGTGCGGCCAAGCCAAGAAAGTCAAAATGTAGTAAGGAGTGCTCTCCTCCATTACTCCTTCATTTTCATCACCTACATGCCTCCAAAGTTCATCACTTGTGGAGTGGCTTTGAGAACACTCCGACAAGTAATCCAAACCTTCAAGTTACAACGCTGCTGGCCTTTGGAGTAGGGCCACTGTTATCTCAAAGCTCCCCTCTTTGACATGGATCTTGACAAAGACTCCTCCCATCATGTTGCTACAAATGTAGAGCCCCTCCCATGAAGAAGGTGTTTCTTGGGCCTCCAATATCAAAGAGCAATCATCTTGCTCCTGCAACATCCAAGCAAAGCCTGAGCAAAAAGAATATTTGCTGCTCCTCCATACTTCCACCATACTCAATCTGAAATGGGAACATAATGAGTGGTAAGAGAAAGGCCATCCCATCATGATGCACCCATGCTCTACTCTCTGTTCATCAAGAGCAATAATTGTGAAATGATACTGGGACCTATGGGTTATGTATCCTCCACATTTCCGCTGGGCACACTTCATCCATAAGGCTCTTCTCTTTGGTGTAAGTATCCTACCACTCATCTTCTTTCTCAAACCCCATGAAAAGGAGTAGGTCACATGTTGGCCAAAATCCCTCAAGAGAAACAAACGTAGCATGGCTTCTTGCTACCCTGTATCATAGATCTGCAAGAGGCTCACCATCCTATTGCCTCCCATCCACATCCACTCAGCTCCTAGTGGATGCTTCTCATCTTTCTACAACTTGGTACCTCTCCCACAAGAGCTACCATCATCCCAAAAAAAAAATTCCCCTTGCATTTCATGGGACATTGAAACGAAATCTCCTCCATTGTCCATTCCTCAAACCCCAACCTCATGTGTGGTGCATGAATCATCAAGGGTGAATGAGAATGGTGTCACAACACAGTGACAGTCCCCTCCTCAAGACAGTCAGCATGCAATAGTATGAAATCTCTCATAGAATGTGCTGAATCATAAAATGGAAACTCATGCATACCTTTGCAAATTTTGGGAGAGTCTTGTGTGGCTGCAAGAATCTCTTCCCAAACTGTGATGGTTGCCTCAACTGTTGAAGATGGAGGCTGCTCCTCCATGATTGTGACAGCGTAGGCATGTGCCTCTTCTGCTGGTGGTGAGGGCTCCTCCCTCTTTTGGCCAAATATTATGATCAATATATGAGAAAAATCAACAAGAGTGGAAACCCTTGCATGCCTCCCATAGCTGAAACAACAAGCCTTTGTTTCTCCCTCAAGGTGCAGTGCTGCAATTGCTATAGCCTCTCTGTCTACCACAGGATGTAGTAGGAAGAAAGCCTCTAGCTTCTTCACCCAAGCCTCTGTTGCACATGTGAGTGACCCATCAAATGTAGACAACAGAAATCTATTTCCTTTCATCATCCCATGACTGTAGGGTCTTCTTTCCTCCTTTTGCTCAATATAGTGAGGTAAATATAGAGTCTCTTGGAAGACTCTAGGGTTTGTTCTATATTCATTAAGGTACCCACTTAGAACTTCGAATTCCAAGTGATATTAATGCTTCTGCTCTGCTTCTCTATGAGAATAGGAAGTGCATGGTCCTTCCTCTTCTCCTTTTTTTGTCTCCTCAACCTCCTTGGAGAGGTTGTTGCTGGATCTGAAAATTGATGAGATTAATCTCATTCTCTACATCATTCTGGCCTCTTCTTCTCTGAAATTCAAACTTCATAGGTTGAGCCAAGTTCAAAGCTCTGATACCACTTTAATATCCCGAAATGGAAATTAGAAACTTTTTCATCACTAAAGAAATCCTTTTGTCATAAATATAAACAAGGCTATGTCAGATATGGAATGAGAGGGATTTTACCAGTTATTTCACCTCTAAAGAGAGGATGAGAACCAGAGGCTTCCTGGCCCTTACCTAGACTCTACCTATAGCTATGTAAATATTTCTTCCTTCAGGAAGATCTTGCTCAAAGAATGAGCTACATCAACATATTAACTCCAATAATGAACAACAACAATAATGAAATAATGCTCATGAAATGTGAGAAGAATGAAAAACTGATATATAATTTGTAGCATCAAATGTTATACAAAATCCTTGAGGAAAGGACCTCTCAAGGTGGGCTTAAATCAGCCTCAAGGGAAAATGAACATAAAATGGAGAAACACATCTGCTACATAACCCAGCTACTCTATAACTGCGCAGTCTATAAGGGAAAATGACTGCAGCTGAAAAATACAATAATGATGTGACAATATGAGCTCAAATAAATTTAGGGGAGTAAGATCTCAACCCTAGAAAACAGTACAATAGAAATCCTCCAAGGGATTGGCTAAAATACATAAAACAGAAAAATGCCAGAGTTGCAGTGTAGCTGCTGCAAATAAATACAATACAACATGGGAGAAGGATGTATATGCTACAACCACTGTAGAAACCTCCACCAATGATCTCCAAAGTGAAAGGATTCTCCTCTCACTGAAGATTGCACTCTCTAGTGCACCATGTGAACTCCTCCTACAAACCCTCTTTGAAAATAACACTGTAAGAGGAAGGGATTGCACTGGGAATGAGATGAAACAATGGCCTAATGCCAAAATTTGCAATAGAAGCTCCGAGATCTCCTTTGCTGATCTCCTAGAGGAAGAGATTGCTCCTCCTCTACAAAAAAAGCTTCGGAAATGAGTATGGATGGTCCCTCACTGCAACACCAACAACTCCAGTGTTTCTGCCCAACAGAATAATGCAGTAGCTGAAGATGAATGCTTTGGCCTCAAGCCAAGCTGTGAGGAAGATGAAGAACAGCTCCTCCAAGGCCTCCCAAGGAAGACAATGAAACTCCTAAACAGGAATTCCTCTTGTGCTAAGCAGCACAAGCTATCTTAGTTGAACAACTAAAGAGAGCAATTCGAAATTCTCAAGCATGAATGAAAAATGGCTCTCCTTCACCTTTTTATGCAAGGAATGCTTCCTTGCCATGGACCCCACCCATTAGGGTTTCTCTCATCCTCTAATTTCCCTCCTTTCCAAACTGTGTAGTCTTCATGAGCAAGCTTCTCCTCTAAGCTACGTTGTTGACTTGGTCAACCATGGTCTAGTTAGCTTGCTTTTGGCCCTTTTCACATTAGGGAATGCCAAATTTAGCCACTTAAGTGACTCTTTGCACCTTAGGAGAGTTTATTTTTCTGCTACATGGGCTCCTTCACCCATTCTATTCCTTTTATTAGAATAAAAGAAAAATTAATGTTCCAAATACTTTATTGAAAAATTTGGAACATTACAGTCCTCCCCTCCCAAAACTTGCTTGTCCTCAAGCAAGAGCAAGGATGAACTGCAAAAATATTCTCCACTCAAGGCATGGAGTCTGAAATATCCTCATGTAGATCCTCCATCCCCAAGAAATCAACCAAGCAAAATGAGTCACCCTCAAAATAGGCAACTCCTGAAAGTACTCCTCCACCTTGTGCTCATGAGAAATAGGTGGGCTGAATTTCTGAACTTGGTAAGCTTCAGGGCCTACCCCACGTTGTCCTCTTCTCCACTTATGATCAATGTGGAGTGAAAGATGAACTTGGGCTGCAATAGTGTTGCCTTCAAGAGGCAAGATGAAGTCTAGATACCCAAGGATATCACCTCCAAAGCTGCAAATCAAGCTGGCCCAAATCATCTCATATGTGATGAGTTGGACTTCATCATCATATGGAATCCAAACAATCATATGGTCCACCTCATGGAAAAAAATACATGTCTGAACATGGTGACCATATCATCTCCCATACTCCCCTTGGAGCATGTGCTGCAAAATAATGGAGGTCTCCTCTCCCAAAGGGCACATCCACCCAATGAGTCTCTCCCTCCTCATAATACATATTGGGTTGCTGCTGATATATGGCTGAAATGAAATGGTCTTCGAAAGAGACCCAAGCCACCCCATCAAACATAAAAACCATGAAGTGCCTCCTCCAAAATTTCAAACTCTCCAAATAGCTCCTCCCACATGACGGAAAGAGGTGAAGCATGGCAATCATGGGCTGCCCATTGTTTCTCCTGAAACATTCAACATGCAAAGTAGGGAGAATCATACTCCCAATGTGCATCTTCAATTCATTTCCCTCCTTCAAAACAATGCTTCCTCTGAACAATGTTCCACTAGCAACATATGGAAGCATAAACTTATGAAAGCAAGAAGGTGAAATATAGTCTCATGCATGGAACCAGCGCAGGGAATCATTTGCCTACCTCAATATATGATGCAACAAGTGTCTTTATAGCCACTTGTTTGCTACCACATCCATCCTACAAGGTCTGATCATGGAAACACATTTTGGTGCCAAAAGTGCACACCAAAACCCATGTGGCTTTCGCCCACAACCCACTGCTGAAATAGCCATTGTATTTGCTGCAATTAACCATAAACACAACCAAATATAATGTGCAAGGAAGGAAGACCCTCCTTGATACAACTTGTTGATCATAAAAGTAAGAGAGTGTAAATCATAAGACAAATGGTTACCTCCCTCTTCATGTACTTTGGTCTTTGAGCTCAAATGGCTCAAGTAAAAGTTCTCCCTTACTGCAACATAGTAGGGAAGTGGTTGTGCCAACCCTCTCTTCATATTTTGGGCTATGCATATGTCCATATGCTAATATGAAACTATTAATAAGCCCTCCCAAGTGGACTCCATCAATGAAGAATATGCATGAAACTGCATGAAAGAGGAACCCATAAATACTGCATGTAGATCCTTCTTATTGTGCTTGTGCAGCCAAGCCAAGAAAGTCAAAATGTAGTAAGGAGTGCTCTCCTCCATTACTCCTTAATTTTCATCACCTACATGCCTCCAAATTTCATCACTTATGGAGTGGCTTTGAGAACACTCGGACAAGTAATCCAAGCCTTCAAGTGATAGCGCTGCTGGCCTTTGGAGTAGGGCCACTGTCATCTCAAAGCTCCCCTCTTTGACATGGATCTTGCCAAAGACTCCTCCCATCATGTTGCTGCAAATGTAGAGCCCCTCCCATGAAGAAGGTGTTTCTTGGGCCTCCAAGATCAAAGAGAAATCCTCTTGCTCCCGAAAAATCCAAAAAATCCTGAGCAACAAGAATGTTTGTTGCTCCTCCATAATTCCACCATACTCAATCTGAAATGGGAACATAATGAGTGGTAAGAGAAAGGCCATCCCATCATGATGCACCCATGCTCTCCTCTTTGTTCATCAAGAGAAATGTTGGTGAGGAATCAGGTCTCGCGTGTAAGACCCAGGTTCAAGGATTGGGGCCAACAAAGGAATTCGCTGTAGTCTAGAACCACGCCGGCATTATCACCCTACTCCGGAGAGCAGAGAGTCTCACCCGAGGCGTGCCAAAACCACATGTAGGAGGGGAATAGATCGATGGAAAAGGAAGGATCCGCAACTCATGATTATTATAGAATTAATTGCATAAACATAGATATATCCGCAAGAAGATTCAGAGCATAAACAGGTATTAAGAAAATAAATTCTAAACCATCGCAACCATCATGCATGCATAATAATTACACAGTAGGACAGTAAACTGCAAGTATATTGATTTCTTTGGCCAAATCCATAGATACACAGCCTCTACAAGGAGAGCTTACAAGTCTGATAGCAATGCATTATAGAACAGAGAGGTAGAATAGAGAAGCCTAGGAACTACAGGGATATCATGCACGATCTCTTTCATTCACTCTGCATTCCTTTTCCTGTTGCATTCTTCTTATTTTTGGCTGGGTGAATGCTATTTATTCACCCACTTTCACAACTGTTAGTTCCTCTTTTTTTTCTTCTTCGGCTGCTTCCAGCTTCTCTCTTCTTATCTATGTGTTCCACTTTCTGTCTTTTGCTGTATATCCTCATGCATTTTCTTTCTTCAGCTATCTCTTGCTTCTGCACCACCTCGATAGCTTCGCGGCTTGCTGTAGTTGTGACTTGGTCACGATTGCCATGTGTCATCTTGCCGCAACCCAAAAAGGCCATCCTTTATTCAAAATGAAAAATATTCCAAACAAGTTTTCAAAAACAAGGGCCCCAACAGGCCCCGACCACAGTTTCTTGACTCGTCCCCAAGTCAATCACAAATGACAGTCTCTATCTCCATCGCCCTACTTGATCTTGTGCCTTGTTCGCCCTGTGTGCCTTCATCTTGTGCCTGTTCTCGTTGTGCACCATCAGCTTGTTCCTGTTCTCGCTGTGTTCCTTCTGCCGGTTGTCCAAACAAGGGCCCCAACTCTGGGACTCTGCGGAATGCTATAGCTCGAAGCTCAGTGAAGGCCGATATAGCTTGCTGCCACCCTTGTAAGAGTGAATCTGTGTCTTCAGCGATCTTGGTGATAGCGGCCACTTCGAGGGGTGCTGGGACAGCCCCAAACATCGTGCTAATTTGGGCTTTGGCCTCGGCAGCTAGCTGTTGCATCATCCTAGTGCTGTTTTGGAGGGACGGGCAGAGCTCACGAATTACCCGTTTGGCCTCTGCAGAATTAGCTTCCGTTTGCTGGATCTGTACTTCGAGCTCATCTGCCTGGGCGTATAATTGGTCCAACCTGGCGGGGTCTGTGACCTCTTGAATTTCCTGGGAAGCCTGCTATAGCTGTGCGGAGATTGGCTGTGCTTTGACAGTCAAGGCCAGTGAGAATTCCTGAAGACCCTTCAGGAGGTCGTGCGCCTCGCGCGCCGCAGAGGTGAGCGTTTCCTGCATTTGGGTTGCATGGTCCTGCTTTGCGGCAACCTGGGCTGAATAGGTAGCTGTTGGGTCAGGCAGCACTGGTCATGCGGCTAATGCTGCGTGGATCTCCGTATTTTCTCGGTGGAGACTAGTGAGTGCAGTCTGGATGTAGAAAGCTTGGGCGACGACACTCCGCTCCGCGACATCAGCAGACAGTGGGGTATAATGAGCCTTTAACGAGGGCCATAGGTCTGAAAATACCTGAGTTACGTTAGCTATCTGATCTTGTAGGCGTTCCTGCGCCGTGATAAGCTGGTTGCGCTGTTCAGTAAGTGCCACGATTTGTTGTTGTTGCTCTTCGCACCGCTGCTGCAGCTCCGAGTGAAGCCTTTCAGCTTACTGGGCCGCCCTCTGGATGAATAAGTACAACTAAGTTGTACCCCATGTTTCTAAGTTAGCTGTGCCCGAATCACCCTGGTGTGGCCTCCTTTCTTGCAGGGGTTGCCCATTTGCAACTGAGCGATTGGAATGCTCTGGAGGGGATGGTGGTGTCTGTTTCTACGTTGAGTTGGCCATATTCAAATCTAGCCACTCCTGCTGATCGGTCTGGCCCGGGGGGGAAGGTCAGCATGCTTGGGCTGGGCCTCGATCGAGTCGGCCTCAATGTTTGCCAGCTGGGTAAATATAACAGATAAAGAAACCTGGGGTGTGCCCACGAGGTCGACTGGTGGTACTACGGCAGCAGTACTAGAGTCAACTTCAGCCCTGTGGTCCCTGCCAAAGAGTTCCCGGATGAGCGGGTCGGACACAGTGGCAGATTAATTGGACGGAACGGATGAAGTGGGAGGTGGAGGTGGAACGGTGGATGGAGGTGGAGCTGTGGATGGAGGGCGAATGTTAATAAACTCAGAAGGGTTAATAAGGGGTTCTTCCTGGACCAGTGCCCCTGTATTTGGGGGCGGTGGCGGATCATCATCAGTAAGGTCCACCACCGGATTGGCTACTGTGGTGCGGGCCTGCTTGGCCAGAGGAGTTTCTAATTGCTCTGGGGCCGGGCCCTTTTCTCCCATCGGGGTGATGATGGGGCTTGCAAAGGTAAATAAAATGGTAGCGATGGGAGAGGTGAAAGCAGTGGTATGGGATTGAGAAATAGAACGGTTGAGCTGAAACTCAGAAAATAAAGGGAACGGAGAAGCACCGCTTGAAATAACCTAGGCCGCCGCATTGAAATTGTGTACCTGAGTATTGAAGTGGCAGATGATGGGGATGAGTGGTTTGGGGAGTTCCTGTGGTGGCGCTGCCACATCCGTCTCGGCAGGCTGTTGCAATGGCAACATCCACTCAAAGTTGTACCTGGGGAGGCCGTCGCGGGTGTGCTTCGTCACCCACAGCCACGAATAGACTTTGCGGTGGAAGGTGGCATCGTCCAGCTGGAAATTCAACGACGTCATGTGGAAGGTGGCTTCTGGCACGCAAGTGGGTCGGAGGTAAGTATGCCTGTGACTTACCCCGAACCACACTTGCTCACTATACTCATCCAGCAAGAACCTGGGCACCCGTTGCTGACTGGCCACCACGTCCGTCATTAGCCCGTACCAAGACCGAAACACCTCTGCATTCACTTGTTTAGTGCTCGGATCAGCTGACACCTTCCATGGAACAAACTTCATCGCCAGAGGCTGGCCCTCTGGAATTTCTACTGGTAGCCTAACAAGAGGAGTGTGCCATTTCCACATGGCAAAAGCAATAATCAAGTATCCATAAATGAAGCTGGTCATGCGCTTGTAGTTTTCTTCGCATGCATCAAATAGCTCTTTCAACAGAAAGGAGCACCAATTCAGCTTGGCACCCTGAACGTAGTGCTCCGCAATAGAGATAGTGTCCAAGGTGCATTCACCCTTTGTGTAGTGCCTCATTGTCTTGCTGGCAATGAGGTAGCAAGAAAATTTAATCTCTAGCGTGTTAATAAGCTCTATCTTGGCTCCCTTCCCTCCCCGCCGGGTGCCGTATTTGTTGTATAGGTCTGCGTCCCCGGACTTCCGCACTCGCTTGGCGGTGGTCTGACATGCGGTCGAGACATCCACACCATTTTGCGAGAGCATGGTCAGACGGTGGATGTCTTCAGCGTTAATGGGAATTTCCTTGTTCAGCCACAAGGACCCATTCTGAATGCGGCTAAGTAAGAAATGAGTGCATTACAAAACTAGTCTGGTGGTCCCGAAGACCGGAAGATTTCTGAGATTCATGAGAGAAGATTGCTGAAGGCCCCGGAACGCTGGTAAAATGTGGTTGGCTGATTGGCCGACTGTGTTGTAGTAGTGCTCCATATACACCTGCCAGTGGAGCATCGGGAATTCAGACGAGTTTGAAAGGTTGGCGTCTATCAAAGCTGCACTGTCGTATTTCCCAACTAGAGACTCTATCCTGTGGATCCTGCTGTCAAGCTCTAGTTCAACGACGGATAGGAGGGCCTTCGACATTTTTGCTCAACGTTGATAGAATTGTAGAATTCGCCTTGGTCTCCCCTCTTGAGTCTGTGCGTTCTGAGACTTCAACTGCTCTGGTGCTGTTGCAATTGCTAATTCAAACTGGTCTGGCATTCTCGTGCTTTTGGGTGTCATGCAAGTTATGTCATCACCTGGCACGAGTGGAGTTGATGAGACCCCTTAACAAGTTAATTCCTACTGGCATTCTTTTTTGCGAGAATCGTGCAATCAATCGCGTGCCAATGGGTATTCTGACAGTTGCTGACGGTGGCATGGGGAAATGGGCCGACGCGACGGCTGAGGTAACTGCGGATGATGGCAAAATGATTATGGCAAGGTTACTTCCAATTATGGTAATTTATGAGGAAAATCTAGACGATCCTACAGACTGACATGACCTAGACTGACATTGACACATTTAGGAAGCCTACGGGGATGACACGCTAGACGCGCCCCTCCCCAACCACAGTCGGTTGCGGTGTGGTCCTGCAACAGAGGGGCTTATTGACGAATGATGCAGGAACGGAAAACACTACCTATGCTCATCCCGGTTGCGGGAGAGTTATTCGACTACGCTACTCTACGGGTGCTCTCGGTTGCGAGAGTTATTGATGAATGTTGGAAGAACCTTACTCCTGGTAGGGTTTCAGGCATGCGCCATTCACCCACCCCGGTAAAACAGTACCGTCCAACTGGGCCAAACGAATGGCGCCGGACTCTCTAATCTCGATGACAAAGTAAGGTCCTAACCAGTGCATCTGCAGCTTTCCTGGAAACTTCTGGAACTTGCTGTCATATAAAAGGACCTTGCTGCCAACCTGGAATGCTTTTTTCTTGATGTGGCGATCGTGCCACGCTTTCTGCCTATCCTTTTGAACCTTTTGATGAAATTCCTCCAGGAACCGGGCTTCGTCCAGTTCCTGTAATTCATGTAGGCACTCCTGGAGCAATGCTTCTTCTGAGAACTCGAGAGTCATGGAAATTAAAAGATTTGGTACCGTGAACTCTGCAGGGATCACAACTTCCCGACCATACACCAACTGGAACAGTGTCTGATTGGTCAAGCGCTTCACCATAGTGCGGTAGGCCCAGAGCGCAGTTGGTCGCCGTTCATCCCAGTCATCCTGCTGGGCGTTACAGATCTTTGTTAACCCCTTTTCAAGAATTTTATTAAATTCTTCAACAGTACCATTGGCCTGCGGGTGGTACGGGCTGCTTTTGAGATGCTGAATCATAAATGTGTCCAACAGCGACTTGACCGTGTCAATAATGAAATGCGTACCTTGATCACTGGTTAAACTTCGTGGGCATCCAAACCTGTTGATGATGTTTTCAAAGATAAACCGTGCTGTTGTATCTACTGTGCAGTCTCGTACCACTGCTGCCTCAGCCCATCGGGTGAGGTAGTCGGTTGTGGTAATGATGTATCGGGCCTTGGAGTGCCTGGCGACCGGGGCTATAGGACCTACGAAGTTGACGGCCCATTTCTCGAACGGCCGCAACACCTGCACTGGGTGTAATGGAAGCTCATCCCTGTGAGAGGGCCTCCTCGTCCACTGGCACACATCACATCGCCTCACAAATGATTTACAATCGGCATGTACTGTCGGCCACCACAGTCCAGCTTGGAGCACCTTCCTCGCGGTTAGTTTTGCACCCACATGCCCTCCCGCGACACTACTGTGGCATTCCCACATCATAGCTTCGCGCTCGTGGTCAAGGACGTACCGGTGCAAAACCTCATCAAGACCCAGTTTATATAGCTGCCTCGCAATCAGTTGGTATTCGGCAACACGGATGACCAAGTGCCGTTTTTGGAGCAAGGTGTAATCCTGAGGACATTGCCTCGTGGTCAGATAGGTGGCAATGTCGGCCAGATAATCCAGTACCGCTTCGACCTGGAAGAGGTCAGCGTCCGGCAGCTGATCATCAAGCGAGCCGTCATTCTCCCCCGTCGCCAACCTGGATAAATTATTGGGCTTGACATTCAACCTCCCGGGCTTGACGATGACCTCAAACATAAATTATTGAAAGAGCAATAGCCAGCGACAGATCTGTCCTTCCAAAACAGGCTTATTCACCAAATACTTCAATGCAGAGTGGTCTGTAAAGAATTTGAATTTGCCTCCAAGAAGGTAGTGGCGGAACTTCTGGAGTGAGTACACCATTTCCAGGGCCTCCCTCTCAGTAGTGGTGTAATTCTTCTCCGCGTTAGACAATTTGCAGCTGGCGAAGTAGACAGGATGGTCGACTCTCGTCTCTCCTGGTTGTGCCAAGACAGCCCCAAGTGCAATATTGGAAGCATCAATGTGCACATGGAACTTCTTATCCTAGTCTGGGTGAAAAAGTATGGGCACCGTCGCCAGCTTTTCCTTCAGCGTGTCAAGGGCCTTACGACACTCCTCTGTCCACTGGAATACTTCTGACTTCCGTAGTAATTTCTCCAAAGGGGCAGTGATCTTTGCGTAGTTGCGGATAAACCACTTGTAATATCCTGTGTGCCTGAGAAGTGCCCACAATTGTTTTATAGTTTTGGGGGCTTCCATATGGAAGATTACCGTGACCTTGGCAGGGTTGACGCAGACCCCTTGCTTGCATACCACGTGTCCCAACAGTGTGCCGAAAGGAACTGCAAAAATACATTTCTTCAAGTTCAAGGAAATCTGCAACTAGCGGCACCGATCAAACATAATACGCAACAGGGTGGCGTGTTTCTTTAGCAGGCTGTAAACAGTCCAATTGTCCATGTAGACCTCCAAGAACTTGTGGATATACTCCCAGAAAGTAGCGATGACGATTCAGGAAAACACGACCGGAGTGTTTTTCAAGCCAAATGGCATTACGTGATATGCGAACGATCCCCATTCAGTGGTGAATGTCATTTTTGGCTTGTCCTCTTCCACAATGCGCACCTGATGGTAGCTCGAAAAACCATCCGTGAAGGAAATAGCTTCATTTCCCGCAACATGATCCAAGACTTCATCGCTAAAAGGAGCGGGAAATGGATCAAGGATGCAGGCATTGTTCAGACTTCTGTAATCGACACAGACACATATCTTCGCCTTGTCCTTATTATTCTGAATGACAATGGGACTCACCCACTCTGCCTCTTCCACTAGAAAGATGAGACCTGCAACCAACATCTTGTCAATCTCCATCTTGACCTTTTCTTTGATTCGTGGGTTCAGTCGGTAGGGTCAATGCTTTACAGGTCGGGCATCTGGTTTTAGCACAATGCGCATCTCGCCGAGGTCACCCTTGATGCCCTTCAGATCTGCCACCGACGAAGGGAACAAGTCTTCATATTCCTGGAGGAGGATGAAAATTTCCTTTTTTGTCTCTTCGTCCAAGTAATTGCCCATTGTAGCCAATTTAGGCTTCTCCTCCGTACCAATGTTTAACTTCTTGGTCTTTAGCGGCTGCAAATGGACGCCTTCAGTGGTCTGTTCTTCGTTGATGTTCCGCTCGCCTTCCTTTTCTTCGAAATATAGGTGCCTGAGGTCCTCCAGGTTGTCATCGTCTAGATCTCTATCAATCCGTTGGCAAACCAACTCGCGCCTAGCCTCAGGACATGATGCAACTGTGCCCCCATCGGCCTCGGGGTCGCGGAAAAATAGGACCTCCTTGATTGCTTGTAGTGCCCGAGATTCCTGCTCTGTCTCCCCTTTGAACGAGAAGCACCGAACAAACTTGTCCGTAACTTCCTGCTAAGAGCGAGTTCCTCGTTTTCGCTCTTCTTCCAAGTACCAGGCCTGGGGGATTGTATCCAAGGAGTGGATAAACTGATGTACCCACAGCTCTTGTGGGTATCCCAAACCTTGCCACTATTCCTCACAGCTCTTCAAGTGGTCCCGCGGATCGGAAGTCCCCTTGATCCTGTGCCCGCTTCGAGGGCCTTCGTATTCTTTAAACCGTGCCTTCAAAGCCTGAGTCGCGCAACTCCACCGCGACAAGGTGGTGCGGTGGTTCCTCCACCACCTTGCTGATGTGGACTGCAGTGCAACGTCCAAAAGTGGTATTCTACGACCTTCTGGAACCGTGTCTTCCACAATTGCAATAAAGGTATTGACAGCCTGCATGTTCGACAGGGTGGGGTATTCTCTGAACTCAGCACCAATCCAACTGACTCGGGCAATGGCGGCACATCTCCACATGCTGGTCTCGTACCCCCCCTGCTGCCAGTCTTCCCACATGAGTTCCGAACCCAGCTCCGAACTCTGGACACTGTGCCATCTGATGGAGCCGGTTGCTGTCTGGTTGATATAATCTTCCCGCTTCCCTACAGTCATCTGATAAAGGTGATCCATCATCTGAGCATCCTCCCGGTTGTCCACCGTTTCAGTGTATCGTGGGCCTTGATACGAGTCAAGGGGCTGCGTGACCCGTACCTCCCCATCCTCGAAGATCATCAGCTCCTTTTTGAGGTCGATGATGGCATAATTCTCAAAAGCCAAATCGATTCCTAACAGGGAAGGATAAGAATCCTTGTCGCCCATAATATCGATAACCTCAAAGTCTGTGTAGGTCTTTACCCCCACAATGTCGACCTCGACACCTTCGAGTCGGCCGATCGGAAAAATGCAGTACTGGTTCACCATTCTGAGTTGGATTGGCAAGTAGGTCAGCCGTGGCCTTCTAAGAGCCTCCCACGTCTTCCACGGCAGGATGTTGATGTCAGATCCCAAGTCAAGCATGGTGTCGCTGATTTGGAATCCTGTAACCTGCGTGTTAAGCCGAAACTCTTTTCCCGTTCGTCGCTTGTTCTACTTTACGCGCTGCACATACTGGGGTGCTGTGTTACCCGAGTCTTTCGGCCCTGTACTTCCCTGTAGTGCGTCTTGCAGGGTACGCTTGAGCTGGTCCTGCATCGAAGCATCGTCAACAATCTTGAGGAACAACTGAAGCCATTCCTCAATCAAGGTCCCCGGGGCAGTCTGTTCTCTGGAACTAGTTGTCGGGGGTACTTCAAGGCCTCCAGCTTCCTTCAACTGAGAAAAAGCCTCCACAGCCTCCTAGAAGTACTGCTTTTGCGCGTCCAGCCGGATCAGGCATTTCGGGGAGGCTGGCCGAATAGCCTGGTCCGAATCCTTGCCATGAGCGTCCTCTCCCATCTTCTTGCCACCCCGTGTGACAATCGCTACATTCTGCATGGCTGGAATCACGGTGCTGCGCGGCTCGGAACTTACCAAATTCATGGCCCTCTGCCGTGCCTGTTCTTCCCACTTCTTGATGAGTTCTGGACAGTCCTCTGTGGCATGGGTGTTCACACGACAATGGGAACACCAAGGATGTCGGGGAAGGGGACATTCCTGAGCCACGTGACCCTCCTGGTCACAATTGTAACATTTCACTGGACCGCGTCCCCCAGTGCGTCCTCCACGCATACCTCCGCCTCTTCCCTTGGAAGCCTCATTCACCCTGTAGGAGGGACGGTCCAATCTATCCGCAAGTGCATCGAGAGCCTTGCACTGCTCAGTGTTATGAGTCATGGAAACACAAAACTCACAATATACATTGTTTGGGACGGTGGAGTACTTCTGTAGTATCGGGCACATCCGAGGTGGATGTCCCATTGTCCGGAAAATCTCACAGTATTCCGTGGCGGTTGCGTTCGGTTGAGGTGGGAACCCTGCATAGGGCTATTGTGGTGGGTATACCCCCTGCAGACTCATTGCTGTTCCACCCACCATGGGTGGACCCCCCTGGATCGCCGCAACAAAGGGTCCCACACCCGCACCATGCAGCCTAGGACATTCAGTTGCGACGTGGCCTTCGACCAGGCAATGAGTGCACCAAACATTCAGCCTGGCTGGTCTTATAGGTTGCATCGCCTTGAGCTTCTCTGTCAGACTAGCGATCTGATGCTGTAGCCCCACTAAGGAAGGATCCTGTGGAGCCGCCCCCCCGTGATATTCTTTAGGGTAGCCCGCCATGGCCTCTATTTTCATGGCCTGTTCTAGAGCATCCTGCAAGTTGTCAATATTCTGCTGTGTGAGGGGGGTTCGCGTCAAGGGAAGCAAAGCCTTGATGAACCAGTCCCTCTGATGGTTTGGATCGATCGGGTAGCTGAGTTTCCTGATCACGTCCTTGAATCGTCGCATCAGCTCCCATGCGATCTCTCCTTCTTTCTGCTTAATCTCCCAGAGCTCGGACAGACCCTGCTGGTCCGTCTGGGGTAGCTTGAATTCATAGACAAGATCCCACTTTACATCCGCAAGTACTGGATTAGGATGGGCCTCGGACCATTTGATAAACCACCGCAGAGCTCTCTCTTTGAGTGTGGTTTGAAACTCTATTAGCTTCCCTGCATCTGGCGTCTGCCGAGCCCTCCAAATGGCTTCGCAGAGATACCAGTGTTGTTCTACATCATCGTTGCCCCGACCAGAGAATTCTGGATACTGGGTGAAGGACCCGGCCGTACTTACTTGTGGAGTGTTGAATAGGATAAATCCTTCGAGTCCCGGTTGCATAACTGTTCCACCGGGGAATGCAATAATACTAGTGACGCTACTAGTCCCACGTGTGACCTTCGACAATGAACTGCTGTGCAACTGATTTAATGCTTGTAACTTAACGAAAATATTACTTAAAGGTTGATAAAGTACCAGGGGAAGGTAGGGATCCTTTCCATGCAAATTGTTGGAAGTAGGGCTGCCTGGAGAGATGAATGTTGTCCGCTCGTGAAACAACCACTGCATTGCGACGTACCATTCGCCATCTGAACCTTCTTCGGGCTGCCCTCCTACGTCGTCTTCGTCAGTTGTCGTCTCTCCTTTTCTCCTAGCCGGGCTCCCATGCACCTGCCGTACTCCCATAACGGTCCCTTCTCGTTCCAGGGTATCTGCTGGAGTGTCCATAATCCCTATCCGCTGAGGCGCCTCCTCTTGATTCTTCCAGTCGTTTTCCCGTCGTCTTAACTCCCGCATCACCCGTTCTCGCCACCTGTTGGCGATCTGCGCTTGCCGATGTGCTCGTCGCTCCCTCAACCTTCTCGCGGCTTCAACATCCATCCCCACTCCCCTCTTCACACTTTACGTAGCATCGGTCCCTTCAGCCCTTCCCCCAGCACTAGGGGCTTACACTTCCATGCTCGACTTTTGAAATTCCACCAGCCCTTCGTCCACCATCAGGGCCTTGATCCACAGTGGAATCTCCTTGAGCAATTTCCCTCTTAACCCAAAATGGAAGATAGCCTCAGCCTTCGAGAAGGATTGGTAGCACTCTGCGGCGAACTCTACAATATACCTTTTCAAAGTGGTCTCTACCCAAAAATCCACCGCGCAAGTCAATTCATTGTCCAATCGATGCAGAGCCACCAAATCCCCGTGCACCCACTTGCGGTTTATCTTCCATGAGCTATCCCTAGGCACCTTCGTCTGTAACCTCCGCAACCAGTTATAGAGGTCACTAGGGAACTTCCCCCAGAGGATCTCGTAAGTATCACTGGCGGAATCTGAAAAAAGGACGAGATCCTTGAGCAAGCTTTCCTTTTGATTCGTCAACTCCGCTTGCTGAGCAACGAACTGGTCCAGATGGTTATCCCACCATCTCCGTATTTCACCTTCATAGATCCTTGATACCATGATCTAGTTCCCCTCATAACATGCGTGTCCCGGCAACGAAACCATTTGTTGGCGAGGAATCAGATCTCGCAGGCAAGACCCAGGTTCAAGGATTGGGGCCAACAAAGGAATCCGCTGTAGTCTAGAACCACGCCGGCATTATCACCCTACTTCGGAGAGCAGAGAGTCTCACCCGAGGTGTGCCGCAACCACATGCAGGAGGGGAATAGATCGACGACAAAGGAAGGATTCGCAACTCATGATTATTATAGAATTAATTGCATAAACATAGATATATCCGCAAGAACATTCAGAGCATAAACAGGTATTAAGAAAATAAAATTCTAAACCATCGCAACCATCATGCATGCATAAGAATTACACAGTAGGACAGTAACCTGCAAGTATATTGATTTCTTCGGCCAAATCCATAGATACACAGCCTCTACAAGGAGAACTTACAAGTATGATAGCAATGCATTACAGAACAGAGAGGTAGAATAGAGAATCCTAGGAACTACAAGGATATCATGCACGATCTCTTTCATTCACTCTGCATTCCTTTTCCTGTTGCATTATTATTCTTTTCGGCCAGGTGACTGCTATTTATTCACCCACTTTTGCAACTGTTAGTTCCTCTTTTTGTTCTTCTTCGACTTCTTCCAGCTTCTCTCTTGTTATCTGTGTGTTCCACTTTTTGTCTTCTGTTGTATATCCTCATGCATCTGCTTTCTTCAGCTATCTCTTGCTTCTGCGCCACCTCGATAGCTCCGCGGCTTGCTGTAGTTGTGACTTGGTCGCGATTTCCATGTGTCATCTTGCCGTAACCCAAAAATGCCATCCTTTATTCAAAATGCAAAATATTCCAAACAAGATTTCAAAAACAAGGGCCCCAACAAGCAATAATTGTGAAATGATCCTGGGACCTGTGGGTTATGGATCCTCCACATTTCTGCTGGGCACACTTCATCCATAAGGCTCTGCTCTTTGGTGTAAGTATCCTGCCACTCCTCTTCCTTTTCAAACCCCATGAAAAGGAGTAGGTCACATGGTGGCCAAACTCCCTCAAGAGCAACCAACGCAGCATGGCTTCTTGCTGCCCTGTATCATAGATCTGCAAGAGGCTCACCATCGTCTTTCCTCCCATCCACATCCACTCAGTTGCTAGTGGATGCTTCTCATATTTCTGCAACTTGGTACCTCTCCCACAAGAGCTACCATCATCCCAAAACAATTTTTCCCCTTTTCATTTCATGGGACATTGAAATGCAATCTCCTCCATGGTCCATTCCTCAAAACCCAACCTCATGTGTGGTGCATGAATCATCAAGGTTGAATGAGAATGGTGGCACGTCGCAGTGATAGTCCCCTCCTCAAGATAGTTAGCATGCAATAGTATGCAATCTCTCATAGAATGTGCTGAATCATAAAATGGAAACTCATGCATACCTTTGAAAATTTTGGGAGAGTCTTGTGTGGTTGCAAGAATCTCTTCCCCAACTGTGTTGGTTGCCTCAATTGCTAAAGATGGAGGCTGCTCCTCCATGATTGTGACAATGCAGGCATGTGCCTATTCTGTTGGTGGTGAGGGCTCCTCCCTCTTTTGGCCAAATATTATGATCAATATATGAGAAAAATCAGCAAGAGTGGAAACCCTTACATGCCTCCCATAGCTGAACCACCAAGCCTTTGCTTCTCCCTCAAGGTGCAACGCTGCAATTGCTACAGCCTCTCTGCCAGAGGATGTAGTAGGAAGAAAGCCTCTAGCTTCTTCACCCAAGACTCTGCTGCACATGTGTGTCACCCATCAAATGTAGACAATAGAAATCTATTTCCTTTCATCATCCCATGACTTTAGGGTCTTCTTTCCTCCTCCTACTGAATATAGTGAGGGAAATATAGAGTCTCTTGGAAGACTCTAGGGTTTGTTCTGTATTCAGCAAGGTACCCACTTAGAACTTCGAATTCCAAGGGATATTCATGCTTCTGCTCTGCTTCTCTGTGAGAATAGGAAGTGCATGGTCCTTCCTCTTCTCTTTTTTTGGTCTCCTCAACCTCCTTGGAGAGGTTGTTGCTGGATCTGAAAATGTAATGTTCCAAAATTTTCATGCAGAAAATTGCAACATTAATTTTTGCTAATTTTACATAGGAGGAGAATAGATGGGTAAGGAAACCCATGAATAATGGAAATCAGAATAAAATCCCTCATATTATGAGAAGGGATCATTTTTGTATTTGATTTCACACCTCCATGTGTGAAAGGAGGTTATTTTTCAAAGTGGCTAGGTCAAGTTGACCAAAGTCAAACTTTGCAGGCTATGAGGTGGCAAGCACATTGTGGTACAATGCAATAGAGAAAAAGGGAAGATTCCTTGAGAAGGAAAACCCTAACGAAGTGAGGCCCATGGAGAGGGAGCTCACAATTGTATAAGAGGAGGGCAAGACAACCATTTTTGGCTCATGGAGAGATTATTGATTTCATTGTCTTGAGAGACAAGGAGCATACTCCTGCTATTCAGCAGGGTTGCTGGAGGAATTCCTGTTTAAGATTCCTTCCTCCTCATGAGAGGCCTCTTGAGGAATTGATCTTCAGCTTTCTCCACATTTTGGCTCAAGGCCAAAGCATTCTCTTCCATTACAGCATTATTCTTACAACAAGAAGACATTGTGTTGTTGGGGTTGCAGTGGAGGCTTCCACCACATCACTCCGGGACTTGATTTGTAGAGAAAGGAGTCTCCATTCAGTGGAGATATCATTGAGGAGTTTTATTGAGCTTATTTGCAGATTTTGGCAATAGGCCAAGCTTTCTCCCATCTTCATCAGCGCAGTCCCTTCCATAGACTGCGTTATTTCAGAGTTAGTCTACAGTGGGGGTTTGCACCATCACATTGGAGGGAGAGATTTCCAGTGTCGGGATCAGCCTTTCACTTCGGAAATCCTTTGGAGGAGATTGATTTAGATTGTAGAGTAGATTCTACCATCTTCTATTTTGATTATGAGTTGCTGCTACTACCTAGCAACTCCGGAATTTCGGTATTTTCCTATTCTGGGCATATAGTGTAGCCAATCCTCTTGAGGATTGTTGTATTATTGTTGTATCATTATTTTTAGGGGTTGAGAGCACACTCCCCCTCATTTCTTGAGCTGTATTGCAATATCATCATATTTCATATGTGCATGCAGCAGTGTCTCCATAAGACTGCGCAGTCATAGCTAGGGAAGTTTATGCAGCTATGTATTTCATGCTTTCATGTACTTGTTCTTTGAAGTTGATAATTCCCTCTCTTGAGTGCTCTTTTCCTCAAGATATTGTACACTTATTTTGATGCTATGAGCTAATATGATGGCTATGATTTCTTCTATCACTTTCTAAGATTGTAGCAAGTTTCTCTTCATGTATTTGTTTATATATTGTTGTAGCTCATCCCTTTGAGAAATATCTTCTTAGGAAAGAGTATTTACATAGCTATAGTCAGAGTCTAAGAAAAATCCAAATAGACTTCGGTTCTCATCCTCTCTTTAGAGGTGACATAACTGGTAAAAGCCCTCTCTATCCATCTCTGACATAACCTTGTTCATATTTCCGACAAAGGAGTTCTTCAGCGGTGAAAAAGCTGTTGATTTCCATTTTGGGATATTATAGTGGTATCAGAGCATCTTTCTTGGCTCAGCCTGTGGCCTTCAAGCCCAAGAAAGAAGGAATCAAGATGATGAAGAGGATGAGCTCGTTCTCATCAGTTTTTAGAGCCAATAAGAACCTCTCCAAGGAGGAGAAGCAAGCAGAAGAGGAAGAACCCTGCACTTCTTATTCTCATCAAGGAGAACAAGAAATAAGCAAGAAAGAGACTCCATATTTTGGAGAAGGAAATAATAGGGCTGAATCAAGGGCCAGCTCTAGATTTTTCCATGAGGAGTGTGAGCATGCAGCTACACACCAGGGGGTATAGCGCAGTCACATGGCCAGCTTTTCCATGAGAAGGAAAGAAGAAGAAGGCATACTGGAGAAGGGAACTCTTAGTGGTTTCTTACATGAGTATGAATCTCAAACTCAGAAGTTTAGAGATCACATCTCTTTCCCGGAGTTTTGAAAGATCATGGTGAGGAGGAGCAAGTAGCATGATGAGGGTAGATTTCTTCTATCTGTCTTTGATGGTTCCTCTACTTATTCAACCAAGGCTTGGATTGAAGAACTAGACACCTTTTTGTAGCAACATCAGATTCCAGAAGATGAAGCCATCATAGTAGCAGCGCTACACTTGGGAGGTAAAGTATATGCATGGTGGTTATTTGAGTATTTTGCTTTGAAAAATGAAAATAATTCTTCCTATGCAATGTTCATTAGGGTTTTGATGGAAAAATTTGATGGGAAGAAATCTGAAACACATTTGGAGGAAACAAACATTACTAGAAAAACAACACCCTTGCACGTGATGGAGGAATTCATGGGCTCAAGATCACTTTAGAAACCCTTAGAGGAGGCTGATATCTTTCATGGTGCTTATTTGGAAGCAAGACCTTCATCTTGCATTTTGGCACAAGGAGTCATGGAGGTCTCTCTTCCAAGAGAGGATCTCATTTTGGAGGAGTTTCCCACATATGATGAGGAGAAGGGCAACATCGCTGTCAAACATAGAGTTGATCTAGTACCTCATGCAGAGGAAGGAGGAGCACATGCTCCAATAAGAGGGATTCTTGAATCCTTGTAGGAAGGTCCCAAGGATCTCATACATGGAGGTCCAAGCACAATCAGTGAGTAGCATGATTGTGCCATTTTGCAGCTGGAAGAAGGAGGAGGAGAAAAAGAGCAACATCATGTGATGAGAGGCACACACCCTTCCAAATTCCAGAAAGTTAAGGCAAAGAGGAGAAAGGTTGTACTGCACAGGGAGAGCAGGGGCAAGGTTGCCCAACCATATGTACAACCCACTCTTGGAATTGATGTCTCATTGCATAGGGGCATCCCACCAGGGAGACCACTAGATCTATCATTGATGAGAGGCATCATGTTGTGGGATTCACCACTCTTGGATTTCGGAGAGGTGAAGAGTTTGGAGGAAAAATTTGGCATGAGGGATGTTAAAGTAGTGGATAGAAGCAGGAGGAGAGCTACACATGCCAGATCACCAGCGCTGTCTCTTAGGAGGATTGATCCTTACTGGAGATATTCACTCTTAGTGGGGTACTCCAAGGATCTTGGTGCTTGCAGTATGTTGGATGACCCAGAGAGAGATGATAGATATATGGTTGAGGATATGGTCATCTACTCACATGGCAGAGTCTTCTTGACTAGAGCCTCTAATCTCAAGGAGAAGATTCTACTTACAACATAGGGGAACTTCTTTTCCATGCATCTTGATGCAAATCTTTCCTTGGCCAAGGAGTTCATTTGGGAGGGTATCCAAAAGTATATATATCAGCATATGGAGAGATGCATAGCCTAGATGATGATGATGAGGATGTCACAGCCACCTTCCTACTCATTAGGAGTAAGGGAGCACTTTCAGTTGAGCCATTTCAGCTCAATGTCCATAGTACCCAGTAGAGGAGGTATACATATGTATTATTATTTGCCTTCCTTTACTTTATACGATCAGCATGTGGTATTGAGGAGGATCATCCTCTCTCATGTTTTATATGATGATGTAATTGGAGCCATTTGCAGCATTGAGATTGGCTATTTCATGGGTGGACTGTGGGGGAAGCCACATGTTTCTTGCTGGGCACTATTGGTACCATATTTTCTGTTCATGTTTCTATCTTATGAGATGATTGTGGCAGCAAACAAGTCGCTGGATTCCTTCCTCCTCATGAGAGGCCTCTTGAGGAATTGATCTTCACCTTTCTCCACATCTTGGCTCCAGTCCAGAGCGTTCTCTTCCATCACGGCGTTATTCTTGCAGCAAGAAGACATTGTGTTACTGGGGTTGCAATGGAGGCTTCTACCACCTCACTTCGGGACATGATTTGTAGAGGAAGGAGTCTCCATTCAGTGGAGATATCATTTTGGAGTGTTATTGAGCTTATTTGTAGATTTTGGTTGCAGGCCAAGCTTTCTCCCATCTTCATCAACCCAGTCCCTTCCATAGACTACGTTATTTCAAATTTAGTTTGCAGTGGGGGTTTGGACCATCACATTGGAGGGAGATATTTCCAATGTCAGGATTAGCGTTGCTCTTTCGAGATCCTTTGGAGGATATTGATTTAGATTGTAGATTAGATTCTACGATCTCCTTCTATTTTGATTATGAGTTGCTACTGCTACCCAACAACTTCAGCATTTTGGTATTTTCGCATTCTGGGCATATAGTGTAGCCAATCCTCTTGAGGATTGTTGTATTATTGTTGTATCATTATTTTTAGGGGTTGAGAGCACACTCCCCCTCATTTCTTGAGCTATATTGCAATATCATCATATTTCATAATTGTATGCAGCAGTGTCTCCATAAGACTGCATAGTCATAGCTAGGGCAGTTTATGCAGCTGTGTAATTCATGCTTTCATGTACTTGTTCTTTGAGGTTGCAAGTTGATAATTCTCCTCTTTATAATTCCAAGGTGTATATTGGCGTCTGAAATTTGGTACACCCTCTACCTAGTATCCCTGAGTAGTCATTTAATCTTTTCTGACTCTTTAAATTTGAAAGGATCACCAAGTGTTTGTCCTTTCACGCTTGCTTCAAAACTGAAAGAGATAGAGTCACCTTTCAGCTGTTTCTTGACTCTTATAACATGAAACGGTGAAGTTTCCTATTTTTCAATGTGGTAAAAATTAATCACCCACGATCACACGCCCTGTTAGATTTTTCTTGTTGGTCGTTTGATTGTGTGTCTTGACTCTTTTTCAGCCCGTGTGTGTGTTTGATCTTTTTCTCTTGTTGTTACTACCACAGTGGCGGAACCTTCGGATTCGTCTACTGGTAGCCCTTATACGGAAAATTCATCAGAGGCTTCACAACCGTCTGTTGAACCTCAACAACCCATTGTTTCCGAGTTTCCTGACGGGGGACCGGTTCTTGCTGAGCAGCCCCTTGGGGTACCAGTTGAGTTCAATTGGCCCTTTTCTGACCCTTGGTTTGAATTAAGAGTAGGGGCAGAGTTCCTTTCTCTTACATCGGGTTCGCCTTTTATAACTGTTTTTTTTCCTCCTAGTTCTCGCCATCTATTACGAGATCTAGCGGCAGGCTCAGTCATGAGTGAATCCAGCGAGGAAATCCCCACGTCCGGTGAGGATTACCAGTTATTTCCTCGAAGATTATTTGCAGGAGACAACCCTGAACCAGATGTCATCGCCCGATCCCTCATTACCAGCAGGGTATAGATCCTTGGGTCAGATTATCGCCGCCGCAGCCTCTATGGGGGTATCAACTCCTTCTATGAGGCCGGTGGTTCCTTCATTAGGGATGTCTCCTCAGACTCCCGTCACCTTTGTACTCGTCCGGCCCACTGTCTGTGTGGTCGCGTCTGCACCTGCTGTTACGGCACCCTCCGCGAGGGCTGTGCCGCCTCCCGAAGACGTCTACATAGCAACTGCTATGCCAGAGAGCATCTCTCCAGATGAGTATCGGTTGTCCCTACAAAAGCCGAACCCCGAGGGTGGACAAACCTCTCAAGACCCCAACCGATCTTATTTTTTACATTATGCACAGGATGGTACACCCGTGTATGCTTTTCCAGATCAATACGATGAGCACGGGAACATGTTACGTTTACCTGCTCCAGAGGCTCACCTTCATGCTCAAGTTTTACCGTATGGCCAGGCTGGGCAGTATTACAACCCGCAAGGGAAACCTTTCCAAGGCCAACCTTCGGGCAAGCCTAGCTATCCTTATAACCCGTAGGGCCAGCCCATTCAAGGCTATCCTGCAGGCCAGCAAGGGTTATCGTACGGTCCGCAAGGATAGTATCACAACCCTTTCGGTCAACCTGTGCAGCCTCCGCCGGGGTACCAACCGGGGCCGGTATACGGTCCTAGGGGGCAAGTCCAACCTTCCCAATCCATGCAACCTCAGTATCCTGTTAATCCAAATGTTGCACACCAGCTAGGACCATCTTATGGTCCTGCTGCAGGTCAAACTGGTTACCAGCCACCACCTGGCTCTTTTCCTCCACCGGGCCAACCAGTCTATCCGGTACAACCTGGTGTTCCATCTCCAGGCCAACCGATTCATCCGGTCCAACTTGGTGTCTCTCAACAGCCAGTTCAGCCTGCGCAACTGGCACAACCTGTTCACCCGGGTCAACCTGTTAACCCAGGGCAACCCGCTCAGCCAGGTCAGCCTGCTCAACCAGGCCAGCCTGCACATCCTATCAACCCTACCCAGCAACCGAATTATTCGATGCCGCAGCCAAATCAACCGTTGCACCCAAATTATTAGGCTCCGCAGGGTTCCACCTATCAACACCCCACTCAACCTCAAGGCGGCTACTATTCTCATGGTCAATACCGACCGAGTTATAGCTAGCCGCAAGGTTCTAACTATCATCCTCAACAGCCCAGCTACACCTATACTCAGCAGCCAAATCCAAATGCTGCTTACATAGGGCCGACTCATAATTAGGGTCCATACTCTGGTTATCAACCCCCGTACGTTGGTTACCAACAACCAAATCAGGTTGGTTATACCACCTATGCCCCCTACGGTCAGAATCCTGCTGGAAAGAATCCATGGGGGCAAGGATATTCCCAACCAGCGTGGAGTATAGGTACTGGTCCTTATCCAGGGCCAGGTATGCCGTCCAATCCGCCATTGCCATTTCTGGCTACCTTGGAGTTACCAGATGTTTCGAAATTAACGAATGATCCAATTCTTCACAATCCTTATTGGCCTCCGGTTCCTACCAAGGTGTCCAGTGATTGCCCCAAGTTTGAGGGAAAAGCTGGAGAAGACCCCCAAGCTCATGTGATGACTTACCATCTTTGGTGTTCGTCCAACTCTTGGGTGGATGATTCAATCCGTTTGCGCCTCTTCCAGCGCACTTTGACTGGCACTGCTGCTAAGTGTTATATCGAATTATCCCGTGGCATCTTTCAAGATTTTAATACGTTAGCCATGGCTTTTCTGACTCATTTTCAGTTACCGGTTCGCTAAAAAGCCGGGACGCATCTCCTAACTTCTTTGAAGCAGGACAAAGCCACCCACATCTCCGATCACATTCATGAGTGGCGATGTCGTCGTAGGCTAATCAAGTTTCATATACCTGATCAGATACTAACTCATTGGTTCACCACCTCCTTTGTTAACAAAATTGCCCAGGATATTTCTATGGGAGCGTATGTGACTGAAGAATAAGCCATAGCGCGTGCTCAATATCTGGATTTGGTATATTCACAATCCGGCATGCTGTATGATATCTTGCCTGATGCTCCACGGTCTGGAACCTCTAAAGCCCCACCTACCCCGGTGGTGGATGGTGTTATTGGTTTCGTGTCTCAGAATTCGAAGAAATCTTCGAATGGGAAGCAGAAGTCTAACTCATCTAATAATTATGCTCCTCCCGCCCCTACGGATTCTCAAAAAAATGTGGAGGTTAATGTCGTTTAGGCCAATCCTACGGAGAAGGCCTCCAATGGGAAGAAGAAGGGCAAAGGTAAATCCAAATCCGACGCCCCAAAGCCAGATTCCAAACCTCGGACCGAGGACGGTTCTCAACGCAAACCGAAGTACCCCTGCCTCATTTGTGAAGGAGATCATTATAATAAGGATTGTCCACGAAGATCTGAGGTTATTCAACTTCTAAAAGGCTCCAAAGGGACTCCGGCAGTTCTTAAAGAACCGTTCCCATCTCAGCAGACCCAGATGGTTGAACAGCCTTCACCATCTGCACCATTTGGGTCCCAAGTCTTTATGATGAATGGTGCTGCACCTATTTCTATCGCCACGCGTTCGAAGGATTACAACGAATCACGTCAGGCACCGGGGAAGGCAGTTGCGGATGATCCACCTCCCCCACCTGTCTCCGGTTCGTTGGAAATTGAGAAGCCTACTGCTGAACCCGTTGTGAGGCCACATTCTAAATGTGTTCTACGAAAGTCTTCCTACAATCCGAATGCCCGTGCCGCTCAGCACTACAGTATTGTTGAGGATCTGGCATAGGCACCGTCTGCCATGTCTGCTTTGGAAGTTCTTCAAATTTTTCCTTCACAATGGAAAGCTTTATTATCTGCAATCGGTGGAATCGATCCCGCCGATTCTAGTCTTCTCACCTTTGACTTAGAAAATTTCACCCCCCGACTTCCACATCAGATCGCTCTTGTTATTCAAGTCGGGATCAACTGTCTTAATATCCATAGGGCCGTTGTGGATGAAGGTGCTTCTACCTGCGTCATGTCGTCCGATTGCTGGAAGGCCATTGGCTCTCCGGCCCTTTCATCCTCTCCCAATGCCCTAGAGGCATTCGATGGTCGGGAATCCAAACCCCTGGGTGTTCTCGAGAGTCTAGCGATTACTTTACAGGGGAAGAATGTCAACGTAGAAGTAGAAGTGGTTGATGCTACGCTCAACTACAATATACTTCTTGGCCGCAGCTGGACTCATGCCATGCCATGCGTGCCATCCACCCTCTTTCGACTTATTAAGTTCCCTCACGAGGGAAAAATCGTTACAGTGGATCAGTTGTCCTTCTTCACCTCCACCTCCAAGAACAACGTTCCGTACGTGGATCAGATCCCAAATCCCCCTAACAGTGTGGGGCCCGGTCTCTTCAAAGACCCCATCCTCATGGGTATTTTTCCCGCACCACCACCGCACACCGCTCAAGTTAACGTGATCTCTAGGTCTGATGACCCATGGCTCATCCCTACGCCTGAGCAGGTGACTGAGTTTGGAGAATCAATGCCCTTAACTCCAGTAGAGATTAGCTACTATGAAATCGTCGCCGCATCCGATCCTCCCCCTCCTCAGCATGCTCCTTTGAGCATGACTTTAGACATCTATTCTCAATCCCCCTGGCTCGGTCAGGCTGATTCACCTGATCCTCTCAAAGAGATTTTTCCTTCTGATGAAGCCATTGTTGAAAAAATGTCTCTTGAGGAGATGCCTTGGAGCGATGGACATCATCGTTCCTCATTTATGCCCTGCTTGGGGGCAATGTCAGATTGTCTAGAGCATTTTGCATCTCAGGTTCCCAATCCACCTCTCCAAACGCCCATTTTGACGCACGAGGTTCTTTCGGAAGGAAAATTGAGTAATATCACTCAAACCATCCCTATCAACATCTCCGTTAAACCGGGGATCGTTGAGAACATACACATGGGAGTGACTTATTCTCCTGGTGAGATTTAAGTCTATACTGATCTTTTTAAAGAATTCAGAGATGTGTTCGCCTGGTCCTACGAGGAAATGCCTGGGATTGATCCCAGTATCGTAGTGCATGAGATTCCAACCTACCCTGGTGCAAAGCCCGTGCGCCAACGCTTACGCCTAGTGCATCCTCGCAAAGCCGCCGCAATTAAGGCAGAAGTTGAAAAACTTCTAAACGCGGGCTTTATTTATCCTATCCCCCTCACAGAATGGGTTTCAAACATTGTCCCTTTCGATAAAAATCAGGGTACTATTAGGGTCTGTGTTGATTACCACGATATTAATCGCGCCTGTCTGAAGGATAACTATCCCACTCCATTCATAGACCAAATCATTGACGAATGTGCTAGAAGTGAGATTTATTCCTTGATGGACGGATTTTCCAGGTACAATCAGATAAACATTCTACCTGCTGATCAACACAAGACTTCATTCATCTGTCCGTGGGGTAGTTTCGCTTATAAAAAGCTCCCGTTCGGCTTGAATAACGCTGGAGCCACTTTCCAGCAGGCGATGTCTTACGCTCTTCATGACATACGCCATATCGTTCAGCCTTATCTGGACGACTTGCCAGCTCACTCAACTAGGCGAGAGGACCACCTTGAACACCTCCGCCAGATTTTCCTTCGTTGTAGGCGCTACAATATTAGGCTTAATCCTCATAAATGCGTCTTTTGCGTGGATTCTGGCCGTCTTTTGGGATTCATAGTCTCCAAAGACAGAATTCACCTTGACCCTTTAAAGGTCAAGGCTATCATCAATCTCCCATCACCCTCCTCGTTATATTAGTTGCAGAGTCTGCAGGGAAAAGCTAACTTCCTTCGACGCTTTATCCCAAACTACGTAGAGGTGGCCAAAGGATTCACGCGTCTTCTAAAGTAGAACGTTCCCTTCCATTGGGACGACATTGCTCAAGAATCCTTTGAGAAGCTTAAGACATTACTGGTTAATGCTCCTTTGCTTCGTCCTCCTGATTATCACCGCGATTTCACTTTGTATCTCGCCGTCGCGTTTAGCACCATAGCTATGGTTCTGGTGCAAGATGACAATGACGGAAATGAACATGTCATTTATTATCTGTCACGAAACCTTCTCAACAGAGAAACACATTATTCTCATGTTGAGAAGCTGGCGTTAGCCGCAGTACACGACGTGCAGCGTTTTCGCCACTACATCCTGCTGCGTACGATAACAGTGGTTTTGGATTGCAACCCCATGACGTATATTCTCTCTCGAAAATTACTGGGGGGAAAATACTCCAAATGGATTGTTATCCTACAGGAGTTTGACTTAGAGTTCACTACTGCTAAGTCAACCAAATCACTGGTTTTCGCGGATCTTATATGCTCACTCCCAACAGACTCCACTCCTTCGCACTCCGAGGATCATATCCCAGACGAAACTCTTGTCCTTATCAGTACTTGCGACCCTTCGTACGGCGACATAATTGTGTATCTTCAGACCTCCACATTTTGGTCTGAGTTGACTAAAGATTCCCGACGTCATATTCGGCATCAGTCTCAACCCTACCACATCGTAGGAGATACCTTATACCGTGTTGGAGTAGATTCGGTACTCCGTCGGTGCCTAACCTTGGAAGAGGCTGAAAAGGTCCTAAATGACTTCCACAGTGGCACCTGTGGCAGTCATATGTCCGGATATGCCACTGCCCAGAAAATTCTGCGAGAAGGATACTTCTGGCCGTCAATATTCAAAGACTGTATTGTCGCAGTCCGTAAATGTCATGCGTGCCAGGTCTTTCAGCGCAAGATGTGCACGCCGCCTCTCCCTTTGCATCCTATTATTACCATTGGCCCTTTTGTGAAATGGGGGGTAGATTTTATGACGTGTAACCCTCATTCGGCTGGGGGCATGCGTATATAATTGTCGCCGTAGACTACTTTACGAAGTGGGCCAAAGTGATGCCTACACTAGCGGTCAACGGTAAGACAACTGCCCAATTCATCTTCAACCACATCATTGCACGTTTCGGGGTCCCTCAGGCCATCGTTACTGACCATGGTACTCATTTCCGAGATTATATGATGGCCGAGCTGACTTCAAGATTGGGCTTATGCCACGATAGCTCAACGCCATATTACCCTCAGGAAAATGGCCAGGTTGAGGCTGTGAACAAGGTTTTGGTCACTATGCTTCAACGAACAGTTGGTATTCATAAATCCAATTGGCACCTCCAATTGTTCTAAGCTCTATGGGCCTACCGGACGTCTGCAAAGAGTGCAAATGGATTCACACCATTTCAATTGGTGTATGGTCTGGAAGCAACTCTTCCGGTTGAATGCGAGATTCCTTCTTTGAAATTAGCTGTGGAACTTCTACCCGACACTTCTGCTGAGGAAGAGTGTCTTTTGTATCTGGAATGGTTAGATGAAACCCGCCATTTGGCTGCTTTAGTCATTGAAGCACAAAAGAAGCGGGTCAAAGCTCACTTCGATCGATCAGTTTCTCCACGTTCCTTTGTCGAAGGGGACCTCGTCCTCTTATACGATCAAGCGCATGACAAGCTTGGGGCCAGCAAGTTCCAACCTATGTGGCATGGGCCCTACATAGTAAAACGCATTTTGAAGAATGGGGCTTATGAGCTTATAGATTATGAAGGAGTTCCGCTAGTGCAGCCCAGAAATAGGCTGTACCTGAAAAAATACTACACTTGAAGTGATTTTTGGTGTGGTGTGTGTACATAGGTGTGTTATTTCATTTGTGTGCATGTGTGGTGTGGTGTGCATTGTAAACATATTTCTGCTGATCGGGTCTTCCTGATTGTGCAGATGTCCATCAATCCGTTTGTTGGTTTCACGGATGGTGCCTCCCACAGTACCAGGAATCTGTCTTCGGCAGCCTAGGTAATCTACGATCCTGCTGGTGAGTTGGTCAACTTGCAAGGTGTGTGTCTGGGACGTAGTAAAAATAACATAGCGGAATATAGTGCTGTGTTAGAATTATTAACTGAGGCTGTAAACCTTGGTATCCGTGAATTACTTGTGTATCTAGACTCACAACTTGTAGTATTACAGCTCAATGGTCACTATTCAGTCAGAAATCCATCCATTTTACGTCTGTATCTGCGTATTCATCTGCTAGAAAGAAACTTTGACTATATTACATATCAACATATACCTAGACATATGAATACATTAACAGATGCAGTAGCTAATTTTGTTTTAGATAGACATTTGCGCAATCTATAAACAAAAAATCATCACATGTGAAGAGATCCATCCAAAAATATGTATGTATATATATATATCAAAATGTTTACATAGTGTGCATTACATAAATCAAAATATACATGTTCATCTTAATACATCCGGAGATGACATGTCTCTCAAAAAATATGCATGAAATAAAGCCCTAGGTTTCTAATCTGCATGGTGCTCATGATAACAAGCCACAACACGAACTAAGCGTCTCAGAAGATGATGGAGGCGACTAGGCACTCCCACCGTATGTCTCTGGTATGCTAGTGGAACATCTGCTATCCGGGCGTAGTCTGGAATCCCCTGGGCAATCCCCTCGAGGTTCTAGACCAAATCTCCTCCCTCGGCACCCTCCGCCTGAGGGTCAGCTGCGGGATGAGTTCTCCGTGAAATGGGAGACATACCAGCTGGTCTCTCTGGGCCGACATCTGCATATGCATTTAACTGCTGTTAGAAATGGACATGTATTAAGAAAAAAATCATAAAACACAAAAATAAATAGATGATCTTACCCAAATCCTCATCCTAGTCATCTCCCTCCGGGAGTGGAAGATATGGATCACCAGTGAAATCGGTCCCTGCATATGGCTAGTCTTCGACTACGGTCAACTGACGCCGCAGCCACCCAAAAAACTCCGGCCACCTGTTGGCCCCCTCCTGCTCTGGGCATCAGTGCTGCCCAGTGAGCCATTCTCGGCTCTCATGGTACCGGCTTAGCTACTATGGCCCCTTGGCCCTGGAATATTAGTAGTCGTTCCAGAATGAACGATACCAGGATAGAACCGTAGCCAAACTACTTCAGTTTGGCTTGCTTGCACTTCGTGAGTTGTCTCTTCATGTTGACTGTCATCGCTGTAGCCCAGTCAAACAGTGTAGGACTCATACACTCTGAGGCTAGTATGAGTTGGGCCTTGGTCGCCTCATGTGGAGCTTGCAATCCTGCAGCTCGTTTAATGGTGTGTAGCACTACTATGAGTGCTAGATCCTCAATGGTGTGAATGTCTACCTTTCCGCTTCCTGATCCGGTTCGTGCCCTTGGGCACACCCTCGCCATTACCTGCTCCATCTTTTCACCAGATGGTCTGCTCCCTGTCAATATGGGCACTGGACCTCTGCGCGATAGTCCGGTTATGAAGTATACGTCAGAAACCTCCAGTTCTAATACTTGATCCCGCAGCTTGAACACTTGTTCATTTTCATCCCAAATACTAATCAGGTATTGTAGAAGCTCAGGTTGAGCTCGTAAGCAAGGTGTCAAGAAGAACTTTTTAAGCCCACAATTATTGAGAGTGTTCATACAAGTTTCATTCTCCATGGCTAGTTCGTCCTCTTCCCCATGCTCTCTCTCTTTCCATTTGATCACCATTGTACTCGGTTGCTTGCATTAACATGGTCAAAAAATCTTGATTAGACCTCTGCTATGCTTGGAAATCCATTCAAATCACTAGCTATTTGGATTTTTTAAATGGAAATCCGCATTGCGCCATTGGCGCGGCTGTTTCCTTAACAGTCGGGCCAGTTGGCGCGGGCCCTTTGTATCAAAAAGGCCATTGGCGTGGGTCCATGCCCGATACCCGCGCCAATGGGTGGAGCCCTAAAATTACAAAAATCTTTCACAAAAATCTAATGAGCAATGGAAAACTATGAAAAAATGGATTAAAATGGAGTATAGGGAAGCGCCTCTTACCTGGAATGAACGAGAATCTGAATGGTAGCCCAGATCTGTCGCAATCGCCGTCAGAAGGTTTGCACAAAATGGACCACTGCTGCTCTCCAAATGAGGTAAATAGTAAAAGTAATTTTGTTTTTACCATTTGGGACCATTTATAACTTTTTGGAATCTAAAATAGGTTTTAAAAGGAATTTTCATTAATATTTTGATATATTTTGTCAAAAATGGATTTTACACTTGCCTTTGTGTGCAGCGACAGGTTTTTACGCGACTTCAACGGTGAAACAAGTTGTATTTTATACTTTTTCGGACTCGGTAAAAACATGAAAAAGTCATTTTGGAGTCATCTTTCAGCTCTTTTCTGACTCTCTAAACATGAAAAGATTTTCGAGGCCCTTGTCATTTTGATCTCATTAAAGTGGCTGCGAAAAGACATCTACCCAGTATACGTTTACCCCTTTTTCGGGCTGGGATAGATTATTTACGAAAAAGGAATACCCTAGCCTATCGCGACTAGGAGGTTTTCTCAGACATAGTTTTCTACCTTTTCGGATCTGAGGAACTATTTACGAAAAGGGACCGTTGGAGTTTACTTTTCAGCTGTCTTTTCAAACTCTCTAAACATGAAAAGACGCAGAGTTCTTCCTTTGTCAAACTCGTTAAAACCTGATGACATCAGATTCAGTCGTGATGACGCTCTTTGAGTCGCTCCTTTCTAGGGCTCGTTAAATGTACTAGAATGGATTCGTCTGAAGGACAGACTTATATTACAAGCATATGCTATCCCCTTCAATCTTGTTATCAAAAATAATTGGGGTACTCGCCATAAATGGTGGGGAAAAAATGGAACCAGCATCATTGTCGTGTCGACAGTATGTCGCTCTTGAACATGGCACTTGTCTGCATTCGTGTCGGGTTGGGGACATCTCATCTCGTTTTCACTTGCCTCCGTGGGTTTGGGTAATCCATTTTGACCTCTCATCTTCTCTTTTCCTCGTCACTATGACCTCTGATATTTTGATGTCAAATATTGCCAAGTCCACTGTCGTGCCGTTCATATGTTCAAGAGAAGTTGACCTCTGCAAAGTACCAACCTTCCTCTGATTCTCATCTGATCGTGATTCACAAAAACACTATGTTCCTCTGTCTCACGTCGATGATGTGGGAAACATTATGGCCCACCTTCGATCAAGGTCACTTCCTGTCGACTTCCGCTCATTATCCAGGAAGCTGATCTAGAGACTCCCTTCTGGTGCCTTGGAGCCTGCATGCCTCAATGGCAGGTTCTTCGCATTCTACGCGAGGTTTTCGTCATTGGCCTCCGATCGAGTGATTCTACGGGTGTTCGACGCCAGCTCATTGATTCACATGCCATAGATTGTACCTGTAGTACCTTGAGGGCCATTGTCATTATTGGTGGTACCTCTCGCGTCTGTTAACAGTTGTCATCATTGGCTAGTAATCAGACGATGTTCTTGCATGTTCAACTTCAGCCCATTTATTCACATGCTTGGACTTGTACTATGTTTGGGTCGAGATGGAGCGCAAGACCCTGGATTGTGTCTGTTGTAATCCAGGCTGCGAGTTTGTGGATTATTATGATTATTTACATGACTCACTTACTGGATGGCTGCGACCATACCTGAGTCTATTCATCGATCCTCACTGGATGGCTGCGTCCATGCCTTGGATCTAGATTATTGTATACTCTGTTATGGATGGCTGCGCCCATACCACATATATATCATGTATTTGAGACATCAGTTGTACTTCTTCACGCAGGTTTTCCGACGGCAGAGTTCTCAGTTAGACACGTTCTCGTAAAGCATTTCACCCCTCTCTCTCTCTCGGGCCTCTTGCTTTAGGGGGCATTTGTTACATAGAAATTTGTCACCGCCCCTGAAATCCCCGTCTGGCACATTGAAGGGCTCATTTTGTGACCTGTGAGCAGTGACATAACTTGAAAATACTTTCATGGCATTCCCCTGAACATGTAATTTCATCCCCCTGAAGACATCTCCTGCTGAAAAACCCTAAAAACACCCCTTTTTGCATTGGCGCAGGGCCAGTTCATCACTCGCGCCAATGGGGAAAATATTTCAAAGAGGTCGTGCCAATTGGTGCTCTATCCTAGAGTCGCACTCGCGCCAGCCAATTTAAGGAGTGTTTTTTAAAAATAAATGGCGGAAGTTTCGTCCTAACAAATTCCTGGACTGCTATCTATCTTGAGTTGGGAGGTTTGGCTACGGATTTCCATAAAGAGGAAGTGGTTTGCCACTTCTCATGGAAGCTTCCTTGATGATAGGGCCAATCCCATGATTATAGGGATCCCAACTCCCCTTCCTCCATCTATAAAAGCTTGCCCATCTCCATGGAAAGCTAGTCTTCAAGTTCCCAAATTCCTAAGAGCCTTATGCTGCAAGAGCCTCCATAACTCCCTTAAGGCTAAATCCAAGCAAGGAGACTATTGTCAAGATCCGAAGAGAGAGTTTTGTCCCATCCTTGACAGGCTTTTCAAGATGTGTTCTATTGGCCACCCTCCGAAGGAGAATTCAGCATCAGAACTATGGTTGTATTCTTCCTTTGATTGATTAATAATAAACGACTATTGGTTATGGTTCCACTCTTATTGTTGTTTATGATGATGAGTTAAGTCCTTTCTGACTGACATATAGTTGCATCTACTGGATTTTACGCTTGCGTTTGTTTTGTTTCTCGCATGTGCAGGTGTCCATCACGGAGATCGTGGGGATCGTGATCTGCCAAGGCTAAGGAACGGGAGCACTACCTCTTCTACAGGCAACAGCGTTGGATTCCGGGTAAGCCTTCATCGCTGGTTGGTTTATTTGCAATTAGGAACCATCACTTTAGCATGAATGATTGTTGCTAGACCTGGTCTGGGCTAGTAGGGATCGCCTCTGTCCGCAGAGGGGATTTACCTCCACAACAATTAATTTTTGCTAATTTCACATAGGAGGAGAATAAATGGGTAAGGAGACCCATGAATAATGGAAAGCACAATAAAATCCCTCATATTATGAGAAGGGATCATTTTTTTATTTGATTTCACACCTCCATGTGTGAAAGGAGGTTATTTTGCAAAGTGTCTAGTTCAAGTTGACCAAATTCAAACTCCGCAGGCTATGAGGTGGCAAGCACATTGTGGTACAACGCAATAGAGAAGGAGGGAAGATGCCTTGAGAAGGAAAACCCTAATGAAGTGGGGCCCATGGAGAGGGAGCTCACAATTGTATAAGAGGAGGGCAAGATAACCATTTTTAGCTCATGAAGAGATTATTGATTTCGTTGTCTTGAGAGACAAGGAGCATACTCCTGTTGTTCAGTAGGGTTGCTGGAGGAATTTTTGTTTAGGATTCCTTCCTCCTCATGAGAAGCCTATTGAGGAATTTATCTTCAGCTTTCTCCACATTTTGACTCAAGGCCAAAGCATTCTCTTCCATCACAGCATTATTCTTACAGCAAGAAGACATTGTGTTGTTGGGGTTGCAGTGGAGGCTTCCACCACATCACTCCGGGACTTGATTTGCAGAGAAAGGAGTCTCCATTCAATGGAGATATCATTGAGGAGTGTTATTGAGCTTATTTTCAGATTTTGGCAGCAGGCCAAGCCTTCTCCCATCTTCATCAGCGCAGTCCCTTCCATAGACTGCGTTATTTCAGAGTTAGTCTACAGTGGGGGTTTGCACCATCACATTGGAGGGAGAGATTTCCAGTGTCGGGATCAGCCTTGCACTCCAGAAATCCTTTTGAGGAGATTTATTTAGATTGTAGAGAAGATTCTACCATCTCCTTCTATTTTGATTATTAGTTGCTGTTACTACCCGACAACTCTGGCATTTTGGTATTTTCCCATTCTGGGCATATAGTGTAGCCAATCCTCTTGAGGATTGTTGTATTATTGTTGTATCATTATGTTTAGGGGTTGAGAGCACACTCCCCCTCATTTCTTGAGCTATATTGCAATATCATCATATATCATATTTTTATGCAGCAGTGTCTCCATAAGACTGCGCAGTCATAGCTAGGGCAGTTTATGCAGCTGTGTATTTCATGCTTTCATGTACTTTCTCTTTGAAGTTGATCATTCCCTCTCTTGAGTGCTCTTTTCCTCAATATATTATACACTTATTTTGCTGCTATGAGCTAATAATATGGCTATGAGTTCTTCTATCATTTTCTTAGATTATAGCAAGTTTCTCTTCATGTATTTGTTTATATATTGTTGTAGCTCATCCCTTTGAGCAAAGATCTTCTGAGGAAGGAGTATTTACATAGCTATAGGTAGAGTATGAGAAAATTCCATATAGCCTCTAGTTCTCATCCTCTCTTTAGAGGTGACATAACTAGTAAAATCCCTCTCAGTCCACCTCTGACATAGCCTTGTTCATATTTCCGACAAAGGAGTTCTTCAGCGGTGAAAAAGCTGCTGATTTACATTTCGGGATATTAAAGAAAATTGATGAGATTAATCTCATCCTATGCATCATTTTGGCCTCTTCTTCTTTGAAATTCGAACTTCACAGGCTGAGCCAAGTTCGAAGCTCCGATACCACTGTAATATCCCGAAATGGAAATCAGCAGCTTTTTCACCGCTGGAGAAATCCTTTTGTCGGAAATATAAACAAGGCTATGTCAGAGATGGAATGAGAGGGCTTTTACTAGTTATTTCACCTGTAAAGAGAGGATGAGAACTGGAGGCTTCTTGGCCATTAGTCAGACTCTGCCTATAGCTATGCAAATATTTCTTCCTTCAGGAAGATCCTGCTCAAAGAATGAGCTACAACAACATCTGAACTCCAATAATGAACAACAACAACAATGAAATAATTCTCATGAAATGTGAGAAGAGTGAAAAACTGATATATAATTTGTAGCAGCAAATTATATACAAAATCCTTGAGGAAAGGACCTCTCAAGGTGGGCTTAAATCAGCCTCAAGGGAAAATGTACATAAAGTGGAGAAACACATCTGCTACATAACCCAACTACTCTATAACTGCACAGTCTATAAGGGAAAATGACTGCAGCTAAAAAATACAATAATGATGTGAAAATATGAGCTCAAATAAAGTTAGGTGAGTAATATCTCAACCCTAGAAAACAATACAATAGCAATCCTCAAGGGGATTGCCTAAAATACATAAAACAGAAAAATTCTGGAGTTGCAGTGTAGCTGCTGCAACTAAATACAATACATCATGGGAGAAGGATGTAGATGTTGCAACCACTGTAGAAACCTCCTCCAATGATCTCCAAAGTGAAAGGATGCTCCTCTCACTGAATATTTCACTCTCTAGTGTACCATGTGAACTCATCCTGCAAACCCTCTCTGAAAATAACGTTGTAAGAGGAAGGGACTGCGTTAGGAATGAGATGAAACAATGGCCTAATGCCAAAATTTTCAATAGAAGCTACGGGATCTCCTTTTCTGATCTCCTAGAGGAAGATATGGCTCCTCCTCTACAAAACAAGCTCCGAAAATGAGTATGGATGGTCCCTCACTGCTGTAGGTTTTAACCCTGAACAGAAATTATTTACACACGAATCTTATAACAGAAAATAAACAATAGCAAGAGCATAAAACATACAACAGATAAACACAGAGATTTTCCCATGGATCCCAAATCGGGATGACCAGCTTGATTTTTCATTATATTCCTTTTAGTGTTACAACACATATATATACATGCCGAAGCATACATAAAACCCAAATACCAAACCCTGGATTAGAACATAACCGTAGTTCCCTTGACCGGATCTACAAAAATACCAGGCGTTGAAAACCATCGTACCACAAAACCATGTGCAAAACCATGCACAAAACCATGGGCACGGACCACCCACTGGAAATTAACGACCAAAAATTTCGGCAGAGCCTTCCGAACACGGCGAGGGGGGGCTACCGCCCCCCCTTTGACCCCCCCGTTGCGCCCAGCGCAAAGGGGGGGCTATCGCCCCCCCTCTTACCCCCCCACACGTGCTTAGTCGTGGAAATAATATAACACATACCCAACAACTGAAACACCAGCAACTCCAGTGTTTCTACCCAACAGAATAACGCAGTAGCTGAAGATGAATTCTTTGGCCTCAAGCCAAGATTTGAGGAAGATGAAGAAAAGGTCCTCCAAGGCCTCCGAAGGAAGAGGAGGAAACTACTAAACATGAATTCCTCTTGTGCTAAGTGTTGGGGTTCTAGTGTTTTGGCGAGATTGGCAAGACCAAAAGACTAGACAACATCAAACCACTTTCAGATCCTAGGATCTAGCCCTCCTAGATCCAGAGAGGGATCTCTCTATAAAAGTAAATAATGATATATCTTTAAGGATCAAAATGAGGTATTAGGCTAGGTATGAAGCACAAGGGTTTGTTTGATTTGGTTGGTTGGATTGGTTGGAGATCATTAAATGAGAAGGTTATGGGAATGAAAGGAACAAAGCAGCAGGATGTATACCTTAAAACGATATCAAAGGTCTAATTAAGCCTAAAACATAGATCGGAAGGAAAATTAACGATGTTTTAGGAAAAGACAAGAAATCTGTCAGTCCAGGAATGCCTCCACCACCACACCAGAGGAAAATTGACCACTCTCCAGCTACCAAAAGACACCTGTGACCTCACAGAAACCAAAGAAGGCCTAGTTATTGCCAGAACAGAGGATATTTTCCTAAAGACAGCTGAATAGTTATTTCTAACTTTCAGCAGAGTTATTTTAAAGATAAGAAGCAACCCTAAAGTCAATATTCTCATACATGAAGCCTCAAAGAGCAGAAGCAACAATTATGAAAGTATGGGAACATGCAGACTTTCTACCCCTTTGCTTGTTCCAAAGGTCAAAGACAGACAACCAGAGTACAATACAGGCCAAAGCCCATTAAATGAAGCATGGATCATGACATTTATTACCCATCAAGCCTCCTAGAGGCCAAGAAACATTAAGTTCTTCATTTAATTGGGCCAACTATCTCTTCTACTACTTCACTTCCTCATTCACCTATAAATATTCATCGAAAATATGTTGTTGTGGTTGTTAGTTGATAGGGATTTTATTGACTGTTAGAACTATTATTGGGAGAAGTAGCTTAGTAGTTTGTAATTTAGTAGGCTAGGAGGAGAATTTTGGAACGTAACAACCATTGAGCTCAGAGTATGTGATTGGTTTTTCACATCAATTAATCAAGCAAATTTCCCAGGATCCTGGTCTATATTAAGGGTCATGTTTTTCTTACTGTAACTGTCTTATTTCATTTCAATCATATTGTTCATTATTCTCTGATAAGAATCAGTAAATCTGGCTTAGGATATACCCCATCATGGTACCCTAATGCTTTCCTACTCTTCTTATCTTTGATGTTTTCTGCTATTAAGTTTATCTAAGAGAAAATTCACATAATTTAACCGGTCAAAGATGTTGGTATTACCCATGCTTAATGATGTTGGAATTTAGAGTTTTTTGCTTAGATTTTCTTGTAGGGTTTAAGATGGAATAATTAGGATTCTGGGGATTTAGAGTTAGCCCTGTCCACTAGGGTCCTTTTCCAACAGATCGACCTTTCTAAGATCCCTTTGAGCTAGTGTCAAAAGCATTGAAGGTTAAAAGCCCTTCTATGGTCTTAGGCCTTGCTCTGTGTTAAATCTTATTATTTTTCCTTGAGAGTATGCTGAAAGCAGGTCTAGAGTTAAATGACCTCTGAACTGATCTTAAGCTACCCTTTGTGGCTTTCCTTCACCCATTCTTAATGTTCCATTCCACCATCTATCTAAAATATCCTTTAGTATAGATGACTTTCCCTATGAAAACCTTGGATAGTTGTTATGCAAGTAATCCCCTTTCATGACTCCATAACCCAATGAATTGACACTTTCTTGACCTATTTTATTTTGCCAAAACATCCTGCTGCTTTGTTGCTTTCATTCCCATAACCTTCTCAGTTAATGATCTCCAACCAATCCAACCAACCAAATCAAACAAACCCTCATGCTTCATACCTAGCCTAATACCTCATTTTGAGCCTTAAAGATATATCATTCTTTACTTTTATAGAGAGATCCCTCTCTGGATCTAGGAGGGCTAGATCCTAGGATCCCAAAGTGGTTTGATGTTGTCTAGTCTTTTGGTCTTTCCAATCTGGCCAAAACACTGGAACCCCAACACTAAGCAGCACAAGCTATCTCAGTTGAACAACTGAAGAGAGCAATTTGAAATTCTCAAGCATGAATGAACAATGGCTCTCCTTCACCTTTTTATGCAAGGAATGCTTCCTTGCCATGGACCCCACCCATTAGGGTTTCTCTCATCCTCTAATTTCCCTCCTTTCCAAACTGCGCAGTCTTCATGAGCAAGCTTCTCCTCTAAGCTACGTTGTTGACTTGGTCAACCATGGTCTAGTTAGCTTGCTTTTGGCCCTTTTCACATTAGGGAATGCCAAATTTAGCCACTTAAGTGACTCTTTGCACCTTAGGAGAGTTTATTTTGCTGCTACATGGGCTCCTTCACCCATTTTATTCCTTTTATTAGAATAAAAGAAAAATCAATGTTCCAAATACTTTATTGAAAAATTTAGAACATTACAGATTCAGAGAGGGATCTCTCTGTATGAGTGTTTTCAAAGATATGATCTTGAAGGTTTATAGTATGATATTAGGCTAGTTATAAGGCACAAGGGTTTTTTTTTATTTTTGGTTGGAATGAATATCAACAAAATGAAGGAAGTTATTTTGAGGGGTAAAGGTGTGAGCAGGTTGAGAGAATGGTTCAACTAATAGGATAGGTAAGAAACAGTATCAATCCATTGGGCTATGGAGTCACAAAATGATTTAATTGCACAACAAGTTTCAAGAGTGGTCCATGGGGCAAGTCATCTATGTCAAAGGATCTTTTAAGATTGAGTTATGGTATGAAACATCAAAGTGAGTGAAAGAAGTAAACATATGAGAAAACAAAGAATAGCTTAAGATCAAGTAAGGACTTTTAACCTAGACTGCTTTCAGCATACTCAAAGGAAAACAAAGAATAGTTTAAGATCAAGTAAGAACTTTGAATCTAGCCCGCTTTTGGCATATTATCAAAGGAAAAAAATTAAGATAAAACAAAGAATAGCCTAAGATCAAGTAAGGACTTTTAACCTAGCCTGCTTTTGGCATACTCTTAAGGGAAAATTTCAAAACAGTTGTTGTAGAAAACACTAGAGGACAGGGCTAACCATAGACTTTCCTAGCTTAAATTTACTTAGCATGATTTTTAGACAACAATCCAACAATCTAACAGATTACCTGCAAAAAATAGAAAACATATAAGAAAACAGAGGGCAGCCTAAGATCAAGTAAGGAATTTTAACCTAGCCTGCTTTCAACATACTCTCAGGGATCTTTTCAAAGTAACTGTTGGAGATAAACTAGAGGACAGGGCTAACCATAGACTTCCCTAGTTCAACTTTACTTAGCAGATTTTTCAAGAACTTTCAAAGACAATATATCAAGCTGTACTTAGGAAACATGGACTTACCAACACTTCACTGCTTATACTCTATTGAATTATCCTCAAAACAACAATTAGAAGAAAACATAGAGATAAATATTTATCAGTGAGAAATAGGGTACTTTACAATAAATCCTCATCCATATTTGCTGTTCTTTATCAGAGAAAGTGGACAGTATGGAAAACATGGGAAAAATGACAATTACAGTAAGAAAAACATCACCATTGACATAGACCAGGATCCCATAAATCAGCTTGTGTATTTGATGTTCAAACCAGTTACAATCTTCAAGTCTAGTGGGTCTTTTATAGCTTCAAAACTTTCTTCTCAGCCTATCTTTCTTCAATTACAAAACAGAGCTTTAGCAACCTCAATAGCTATTTACACTTGATAAGTATTCAACCAACAACAATAATGAACTCCTCACATGATATTTATAGGTAAATTTGAGGAGGTGGAGTGAAAGGAGTTCTATTTGTTTAATTAATCACAGAGTAAATGCTTCTCGGCCTTTGGGAGGCCAAATGGAGAAGTTTTCAGATGTTTTAAATCTGTTTTAGTAAATTTTACATTAACTTTTATCTACTTCAGTCACTTTTTTTGACTTTGGAGGCTTTTGGTAGGCTGGAAATTAATTCTGAGCTGTCTTTGGAAAATATCTCTGACTGTGCATTCAATTTGTATTCTTTTGAGGAAATGGGCCTGTAGGTGGCTTTATGATCTTTGGAGCAATAAAGGCTTTAGTGATTTGGCATTTAAAGCCTTATTATGGGTGATATGTCTATATTTGACACTTTAAACTCTGTTTAGGCCTTTGTATTGCTTTTGTGCCTTATAATCATCTTCAGGTCTTTAAACCCTTTCCACTAACTGTATTCACCTTTAATCCTGTGTTTTAACCTTTAAATCATTGGTTAAGTCTTTAATCTCTAGGATTTTTGACTTTAACCTTTATCTTCAAGCTTAACTGTCTTTTCCCTTTGCTATGGATAGGAGGTTATCATCAAAGCGAGAGGGTTTCATAATATAACCAATGCTCATGAAGCCCTGGTCAAACCATGAAAGTAAACCCTGGTAACTCCCTTTTTGAGTGATTTTTCCTCTGTTTGGACCACAAAGGTCGTCACCTTCTGGCCCTGTCCCTTTATGGATTGTAGGGGGGCTTTTGGCCCTAAAATCGCCATAGAACCTGCAAAAAACAATCAAAATAACATTATAAAATCTTGCGACGTTGGAAAAACTGCTTATAGAGGATTGAAGGAGGTGGAAAGCGCAATGAGGCGGTAGGAAAAATGCATGGGGGGAGGTAGAAATATGAAAGGAATGGTTTCAAAATCGAATAATGGCGCAGAATGGAAAATGGTTTTGTGAAAATCGTCGGCGTTTTTCGCGCGGAAAATGTGTGGTAAGTGGTTTTTTATAAATCGAACATGATGTCATTGATTGCATGACATGCGTCCCCCAGAAAACCAATGGTTTCGCGTGAGTTTGGGTGGTTAAACCCGAGACGGCAGAGTTACGCGAAACGTGATGTTGACCGTTGGATGAGGAGGAGCAGATCCAACGGTGGGGGAGGAATATGATGGGAAAGGTGCATGGGCGAGGCTTTTAGTGGGAGCCAGGTTGAAAGCACCGATTGGGAGGGGAAGCTAGGTAGTGGGAGGTGGGTCCGGAGGGGTTGGGTGTCGGCTTTAAAGGAGAATTTTCGGATCAAATGAATCGACGGTGGGGATTGATTGTAGGGGTGAATAGATAGAAGAGTTCGGGAAATGGGGAGGTGGAAGCTACTGTCTGATCTAATGAGATCGACGGTTGAGATTAGTTAGGAGAATGTTAGTGCGGGAAAATAGAATTATGAAGGGAGGGGGTTAAACAAGGTGGAGGAAAAGGTTTCGTGGGAGAAAGTAGAACTGGGGCTAAGGGAAGAGGGGCTAAGGGCAAAGGATGATGGCCGTTGATATTTAAAGATCAACGGTGGGGATGGTGCAGGTTTTTAATAAGCCAGGCGGGGAAATATATAAAGGGACGGGGGCTTAAAGAGTAAGGAAGGGCAGGGTCTGATGGAGGGATAAGGTGACCTGAGGCGGAGAAAAAGGGGCTAGAGTGAAGGATTTAAGTGCCTGGTTGCGGGGGCGGGTCATATGACTGGGAATGAGCTGAAGTTTTAAGCCCTCAGGGGCTTAAAGTCTGTGTTATATAAAAAAAAAGGCGCTTTTTAAACCAAAAGAGGGGTTTTTATGTGTTTTTTATGGGTTTTTGGGGTTCTGGATGAAGTAAAAGGATTTTTAAAACCAAATAAAAAAGGGTTAAGTGGTTTTAAATGGATTTTTGAGGAAAATAAGGTAAATGAGAGAGGAAAGGGAGCTTTTTACAAGGAAAATGAATGATATGGGAGCATTTTATGAAGATGAAATGGGGGGGAATGAAATGATGAAAATGGAACCTTTAGGAAACAGTTCTTTCTTTAGGAACAACAGGATTTTGAAGGTTTTGAAGTGAAAACATCAAGGAAATGGAATTTTTTGGACAAGGGACACAAAGAGGTTGCAAGAAGTCACAAATTTTGTAGGAAATTTGTTTCTTGAAGACTAAAGAATTGTTTTAGCCATCATTTGCTATGACAAAAATTTACTGATGGCTAACAACTTCATAAATTCCAAATTAACAAAAATTCTTATGTGTTTCATATATCCAACACCAAAGTTTCAAGTAATGATTGCAGATGTTGATACCATAAATTGTTCGGGGAAGTGCCCTATTATTAAGCTCAAAATGTGGGAGTATTTATTAGATATCCCATTATTACAATACAAATGGGTGGAAATTATGTTGTATTATGGGTCCGATGGTTACAACCATTGGGAAATTATTCAATATCTCTCATAATATTTAATTCAAAAGGAAATGAAATTGATCTTTAATGTATCCAAGGGAAACCCTATAAAGTGAAAATCTCTAATGAAATGACAAAACTACTAAAAGGGGGATATAGGGTGTAATAGTACAATTGTGTTCTCTAAATATTTGAGCTTCAATATCATCTATGTTAGGGGATCTCCATAAAGTTGTCAACAATCATTCCAAGGTATTTTGATTAATGCCTAAGGGTCTTCCAACTACTAAAGATCATGGTTATGTTATTAATTTGTAGAAAATAATTGTACCAAATATAAACGAAGAAATGAAAAATCATATTAAAAGAAAAAAGAAAATCCTTGAAACAAGGATTAAACACCCAAATAATCCAACAATTATGGAGTACATCATCAAATAGAAGAACCTACCTGTGGAAGAGATGACATGAGAAGATGACTTATTCATTTAGAAGCATTAACAGTTAGTCAAGTGTTGAGGAAAACACTTATTTGAGGAGGTATGTTAATCCCTATATAAGCCCCATAGTAACCCTAAATGCATTTATATTTTTATATTGTTGTGTAGGCTAAAACCTTACATGGTCCCATTTTATTATATTGTACCCTTGTATATTACACACACACACACACGCTTAGAGCTATTAAATATTGTCTTGTACAATGTATTCATTGTAAAAGGATTTTCCCCCTTGAAAATAATTGCAATGATTCGTCTTTAATCATTTTTAAGGAGCAAGGTTCATAATGAATTCACCCAAAATTCAATGAGCATAAATGACATCCAAGATAACCCCAAAATTGTAGTTAATAAGGTAAATCATCAGTATCGTTTGTACATGCTATGAATTTGTCCCTCAATCAAATTCCACTTTAATATTAACGAATGCAAATTATGTAAGTAAAATTTGGCATCAAATAATTGGACATTTAAATTTCAAAAACATGAAGTAGCATAAAAAAATAATGGATGGTGAAAGGCTCTCCTACCATAGAATTTTCCAATGGATTTTGTGAAGGATGTGCTCTTGTAAAGCATCCATAGGAAACGTTGGCCACAATTTTTTCCTTTAGGATTTTGTGGCACGTGGTGGTTTAGTCCATAGTTTTATAGTTTAGGATAAGGAACCGTGGTTGTATTATAATCTATAAAAATGATTATCGGTTGTTGTGGGATGCATGTATTGTATTGTAATATTATAAGGATGAATATACAGAAAAATATAAAAATTATCATAGTTAATAATTATTTTTATATCATTGTTTGTTAAAACCATGGATTATGCATGATAATAAATAAAATAAATCATAATATTAAAGTGAGAATCTAATCATGGCGATGATTTCAATTTTACCATCATAATTTTGATACTCACCCATGGTATTTACTCATAGTATTGTAATTTATTCTATTTACCCATTGCGTCATAATCAATTATATTAGCCCACGGTATTCACTTTTTCAATGTAATAAGAAGCATGGCTCTCGATGAAAGATCCCCATAAAAAAGTATATATACGAGACTTCACCATGGAGTAAAGAAAGCTTGTTGTCCTAATGCAGTCTTATGTTATATTTCACATTCAATAAAAATAGTTTCGTTCTTTTTATGTTGTCTTCTTCTAAAATATTTCTTTTAACCAATGTGTCATATTCTTAGTTATTTTTACATTGTGATATACCATTTTTTTTTTATCTATTAAGTGTCATTTCTTAAACAACTTGGATCACGCAAAAATTAATGCATCAAGGCTCATGAGAAATCTACAGTTAAGTGTGCTTGGGCTAGAATAGTACTATGATAGGTGACCTGTTGGGAAAATTTTAGTTCTTATTATTTTGTCACTTTTTTTGGTCTCATTCCTTAGACTCTCTGAATCAGTGGTATCAAAGTGGTATTCTCTTGTATATTTTTTTGCGCATGTTCAGAAGGAGGTTAGAGCATAAGGAGTTGGGACTTGAAATATTGAAACCTTTGCAAGATCGTCCTCACTAACACTGACAACCTCACATGGAAGACGAAAAGAAAAAATATGGAGCAGGATATATTGTTAAATTGTTTCTTGAGGAAGCACTTACACGATAGAGGAATGAGATGATGGAGAGTTTCGCCAAGATCCTCTGACGACTCCCAACAACGACCAAGAAACCTTCAACAAGTGGAAATTTTGAAAGCTCAACACCCTTTAAGATATAAGTTAACTTGATATCCCCCTATTCAAAGGAAAAATAGAGGTATAAGCTTTAGATAAATGGTTGAATCTACTAGAGGGTTATTATTTGATCCATAATTTTTCTGACAATGAGAAAATCATCTTCACACTCCTAAAATTTCTGCCTCATGTCAAAGATTTGTGGGAAGGTTACTAGGAGAGACATTGATCCAAGTGGATATTGGTGGCCACCTGCCTATTCCACTTGGACCCCCACCATTGTTTATTTCCAATTTCCTTAATTGTAGTACATCTTAATATTTTTGGCAGTTTTTTAGGTCCTAAACTTCTAGAGTTGTTTTGAGGGCCTAAAAGATGTTTTTTTGGAAAACATAGAGACCGAAAAAGTCCTTAACCTATTTATCAGTTTGTTTACTGACTCATATTGGAGATATTTGAAACGAGGTATTTTTATAGTCAAATGGATATCGTATTCCAATGTTACAACTTCACAAATTTGACGTTCTAACTAACCCCAAAGAGGCCCACAAGCTTTTGGGGCTTCATCTCGTAGGGTTAGGTTTTTGGATTTTTATGGTTTCCCATTGTTCCTTCATGATAAAAAGGCCACCTAGCCTCATTGTAACATAGTTAAGAAGGCATGTAGTAGCCACATACCTTCTCAGAGATAAACTACCATCATTCAAGCTTATTTATTTCCATTCTACATGTAAACAATTTTTAGTACTTTGTTATTAATGAATTGAAGTTTTATTTTAATTACATCTTTGTGTTTATGTTTATATTTGTATTTGATTTAATTCCTTCATAAATTTGGATTAGTGGTATCAGAGTGGTCTGATCTTTATCTATTTTTCTGTGCATGTCCCCAACGAGGTCAGGGTATAAGGAGTTGGGACTGGAATTTGTTGATCCTTTATAAAACCATCCTCGCCGACATTGACTTCCTTCCATGGCGGAAGAAAATAATTACGAGGGATAATGAGATCCTATAAAACTATTGCTCGAAGAAGCCCTCAAGCAGCAAAGGATCAAGATGATGTACAACAAATTTTCCCAAATCCTTCGATAGATGCCCACCAGCAACGCATATCCATCCAATAGTCACTTCAGACGCACTACCCCCTTCAAGGTACAAGTGAACTTAGATATCCCTATATTCAAAGTTCAAATAGATACAGATGTTGTAGATAAATGGTGAATCTGTTGGAAGTTTATTTTTTGGTCCATAGTTTCTTTGATAGGGAGAATATTAAATTTTCACTTCTTAAGGTTTCCCTATGTCAAGGACTGGTGGGAAACTTATTGTGAGAAAAGGGTTGAGGAACCCTCTATGTTTACTACCATCCCCTCTCGAAACTCTTGGCGAGATGTTTTCGAGGCACAATATTACCCCATGGGGAGATATGATGATAAGTACATATAGTGTACTAAACACTGTTACCGATGAAATAGGTAACCTGACCTCAAAACGGGAACTCTAGCCCAAAAAGACTCAAAAAACATGAAAAAACACCCCAAAAACAAAAAAAGTGTATTCCAGAATGCACTTGGTTTTTTTTGAAGGTCAAATTTCAACATTTTATAAAATTACGCTAAAAACAAAATTGTTTCTTGAAAAAAGGATTGAAAAAACACCCTCAAAACAAAACCAGTTGATGCTGGAATAACAAAAAAAATAAAATTGTGTCATATTTTTGACATTTTTAAAAATAGAAATAACATTTTTTTAATTTTTAAAATTCAAACATTAAAAAAAACCTAAAATTTAAGAAAAAAAATAAATTTAAAAAATAAAAACATTTTAAAGCTTAAAATTTAAAAATATATAGGAATAAAAAAATAAAAATAAAAACAAAATAAAATTTTTAATTCAAACAATAAAAAAAAAAACCGAAAATTTAAGAGAAAATAAAAAATAAAAATTAAAGATTAAAATTTCAAAATATATAGAAATAAAAAAATAAAATAAAACAAAATAAGGGAAGACACTAAAAAAACAAGTTAAAAAGAAAGAAATTAAAAATAAAATAGAAATTAAATTTAAAAGAAAAAAGAAATGTTTATTAAATTAATAAAAATAAAAAATTAATTTAAAATAAAAATTAAATTTAAAGAAATATATTAAATTTAATAACAAAACTTTAAAATAAAATTAAAAAAATACATTATTTAAATTAAAAATAAAAAATGAAAAATTAATTAAAAAAAAATACACGCCAAAAATATTAAATTAAAAATATATATTAAAAAAAAACGGCTAAATTTTAAAAATAAATTAAATTTAAATTATATATATATATATATATATATATATATATATATATATATATATATATATATATATATAAACTTAAATTAAAAATATATATATTAGATTTTATTAAATTAAAAAAAAAATGTTAATATTAAAATAACAAATTAAATTAAAAAAATAAAAATAAATTTTAATAAATAAATGAATAAACAAATAAATTTTGAAATTAAAAAAAAAAATTAAATCTTAAAAAAAAGGGTTAAAAAAACTTTAAAAATCAATTAAAAATGAAAAATTGAAAAAAATAAATTAAATAAAAAACAAAATAAAAAACAAATTAATTTGAAAATATTAATTTTAACTTTAAAAAAAATCTAATTTTAAATACACAATTTTAATTGAAATAAAAAAATTATAAAAATTTTATGTAATTAAAAAAATAATAATAAAAAATTAAAAAATTAAAAAAAATATTAAATTCAAATAAATAAATAAAAAATACAAAATTTACTAAATTTTAAAAAATTAAATGAAAAAACTAAACATAAAATTTAATTAAAAAAAAAAATTAAAATTAAAAAAAAAAAATCAATTAAATAAAAAAAAACAAAATTTAATAAAAATTATTAACAAAATTTAGAAAAAAATATTAAAAACAAAAAAATGGAATAAAAAATAAAAAAATAAAAATAAAAATAAAAAATAAAACAAATTAATTTTCAAATATAAAAATTAAATTAAAAAAAGTGATTTTAAATTTTTTGAATTGAAAAAAAAAAAAATCAACTTAAAAAAAACAAAATATTAAAAATTAAAATTAAAAAAAAAAAAAAAAAAATTTTGATCGTGGTGTCGCCGCCAATCGGCCTCCCGCCCAGGTGGCGACGGAGTTCGGCCGCTGGGCGGCCTTCGCTGCCACCTAGGTGGGAAGCTGATTCCAGGAATCGCCCTCCCGCAGCGGGAGGCCGATTCATCCCACCGCCCGCACAATGGCCGACCTCTGGCGCCACCTGGGTGGGAGGCCGATTCCGGGAATCGCCCTCCCACGGCAGGGCGATTTCGGGTGGGACAGCGATTCCCGAAATCAGAGGTCGTCCACTGGGCGCGAGGGGAGGGGGGGGGGGGGCACTGCATGCAGCCTCCCCGCCCACCCAGCGTCCGGCCTTTGCCGCCACCTGGGCAAGAGGCCGATTGGTGGCGCCACCACGATCAAAAAATTCTTTTTTTTTTAAATTTTTTTTTAATTTTTAATATTTTTTTTTAATTTGATTTTTTAAATTTTTTTTTTTTTAACTTCAAAAAATTTAAAATTATATTTTTTTAATTCAAATTTTTTATTTTAAATTTAATTTTCTTTAATTTTTTTTGTTTTGTTTTGTTTTTTTTTTTTTTTTTTGTTTTTAAATTTAATATTTTACATTAATTATTTTTTAAAATTTAAAATTTATTTATTAAATTTATTAAATTTTAATTTAATTTAATTTTTTTTAAATCTTTTAGTTTATTTAGTTTTTCATTTTTAAATTTTACAAATTGTTTCATTAAAAAAAAAACAGTAAATTTATGGATATTTGTTTTTTAATTGTTGCCATACGTGGTTTTTTTCATTTTTTGTTTTGTTTTTTAATGATAGTTTTTTTTTTTTTAATTCTTTTATTTTAATTTTTTTCTTTTCAATTTTTTTTTTTTTTAATTTTGTTTTTTTGTTAATTTTAAAATTTTATTTTTTTTTATCTAAATTTTAATTTTGTAATTTAAATTATTTTTAAATTTTCTATTTAATTTTTTTTTTAATTGTATGGATTTTTTTAATAACTTAGAAAAAAATGTTTTTGATGTTTTTATTTTTTTAAAATTTTTTTTTTGTTAATTTTTGTTTTTTTTCTTTAAGTTATGTGTTTTTTTTTCAAATTTTGTCATTTCTTTTGATATAATTTTCGAATATTTTTGTTTTTTTTTGTTTTATTTATTTATTTTTGTTTAAATTTTTTATTTTTACGAGTTAATTTTGTTTTTTTTTACATTTTTATTGTTTTTATATATATATTTTTATCTAAGTTTTGTGTTTTATTACCAACATGAAAATCACCACTCTAAAAAAAAAGGTTGATGCTGCATCAATACGTTTCAAAATTAGCATGAAAATCACCGCTCTAAAAAAAAAAGTTGATGCTGCATCAATACGTTTCAAAATTAGCATGAAAATCACTAACATTTTAAAACAAATATTTATACTTCATAAATAAAAATATTAGAGTGTCAAAAATGTGCACAAAAAAAAGGGGGTGATTCTGCATCACCACTTTTCAAAATCGGGTGCTTTTTATGCTACCAAAAAAAAGTAGGTAACAGTGCAGTTACCTATTTCATCGGTAACAGTGTTACTACACTACGTCAACAAAGGGACCAAGATGTGCTTGAGCTCACATATATTTTTCATACTCTATGCACAAATCTAGGTATCAAATATTCTAAGAGACATCTAGTGCTAAATTAACACATTTGTCATGAAAGACTATTAGGTCATGAAAGAATATAGGTACATCTTCTCCTCACCTACATGGGTACCCTTACACTATCAAGTCAAGCATTTGATCGATATTACTCCTAAAGCACCCCTAACAAATGGGTCGATATACTGTCGCTCCATTCTATAAAATGAAGAGATCAAGTTGCGGATCAAGGAGTTGCTGAAAAAAGGGAACATCTGACCAATTTCCTCACCTTTTGGGAGCCTGATTATACTTAGACAAAAGAAGGATGGGACCTGGAGGCTCTACATTTCTTATCGGGCACTAAAAAAAATCAATGTCAGGAATAAGTATCCAATCCCATGGATTGATGACCTTTTGGACCATCTCAAGGGAGCCAAGTATTTCACCAAGATTGATCTGAAGTATGGCTATCACTAGGTTCAAATAGATCCCACAGATGTATGGAAGACCTCCTTCAAATCCAAGGAAGGACTTTTTGAATGGTTGGTTATGCCCTTCAGGTTCACAAGTGCTCCTGCTAATTTTATGAGGTTGATGGATGACATATTGTGGCCCTTCACCAACTTGTTCATGGTTTTTTATGTAGATGACATCCTCATCTTCAACAAGAGTTGGGAAGAGAACTTGCAACACATTTGACAAGTCCTTCAAACCCTACGACAGCACAAATTGTGTGCCAAATTGGATAAATGCACCTTTGGCATGGGTCATGTCCAATATATGGTTTAAATCATAGATGAGCAAGGTGTGCAAGTGGATATGGCTAAGATCCAATTCATTTGGAATTGTCTAGCCCTGACCACCCTAACAGAGCTTTGCAATGTTTTGGGCCTCACAAATTTTTATTGAAGGTTTGTGTTTCCATTCACCCATATCACTTGCCCTCTGATTCAGATTACCAAAGGTGGATCAAAAGCAAATTTTTCTTAGTTTGAGTCCCAACAAAAGGAATTTTTTGACCTGAAGCATTGCCTATGCCCTGCACCTGTATTTCCATTTCCAAACTTGCAACAACCATTTGAAATTGAGATAGATGCCTTCGACTATGCTATTAGTGCAATCCTCACCCAGAACGGGAAATAATGGCCTATCATAGTGAGACACCTTTCAACACAATTCAGAATTACCCCACCTATGATAAATATATCGTACATGCTTGCCGGCAATCAAAACATTACATTTTGGGGAAGGAGATGATCATCCACATTGATCATAGACCTCTTTTGTTTATACTGACACATGATAAGTTGAAAAATGATCGCTATCAAAAGTGGTATAAATATCTACAACACTTCCACTTGAACATTAAGTACAAAAAGATCATAACCAATCATGTTGTAGATTTCCTCACTCGGCCCCCAATTATAGAACTGGCTATTGTTCTCTTGTGACCACGAAACCTCTAGATGGTCGCAATTGTACAAAAATGATCAAGAATTCACCACCACATACCAGATGCTCTAGGATGGTAAGAAAGTCCTCGATTTTCACCTCCAGGAAACATTATTATGCTACTTGGGCCACCTTTGAGTTTTTTCAAGCAAGCGTGCAAAGCTAATTTGGGAGGCGCACTATAGTCAGGTTAGAGGACACTTGGTGTGGAGAAAATTGTGGTTGTACTAAAAAATTAATTTTATTGGCAAAAACTCTAACAAGACGTTGTAAAATATATCATATCATGCATTGTACGAGTCATCGTCAAGGCGATCATCAAGAATAAAGGCATATACACTCCTTTTCCTGCTCCCAACAAGCTCTGGGAATCCATCTCCATGGACTATTTGTTGGGCCTCCCTTCTACCAAGCATGGTAATGATAGTGTATTTGTGGTCGTGGATAGATTTTCTAATATGGATATATTGGTGGCCTACAAGAATCATATCACAATAGAAGACATCTACAAACTCTTCTTTGAATGAGTGTGGGTACACTTTAGGATCCCATGGTCCATTATATCTGTAATGTTCCCAACTCGGGACAGCTAGCAAGGCATGACTGGAAAATGCATTTTCCAGTAATGGTTGCTACAGGAATTGAACCCAAGACCTGGATCCCTTAGATCAATGTATCTAAGAATTAAATCCAAGATATGGCTCCAAAGAAATCCTTCTAGAGTGGTTAAACATATCTCCCACTACTAGATGTCCTCAAAAAGCGCCCGATGATGGACTGCAACAATTCTTGAGCAAGAGATGGAAAGACAACGTTATTCTAATGAGCCATGGCACATGAAGAAGTAAATAGCTGATAAATGAATAATATAGCAGCAAAAGAGTTCAAGGCTTTGAGGAATCAATCACTCAAGCTTGGCAATGAAAGCCTCAACAAGACATGTACACCAAATGGGACAAAACACTGCTATGTAATTATGCCCTAGCTATGACTGCGTAGTTATGAATGGAGACTGAAACATAAAAAATGTAAATATAATAATAAATCAATATTAGCTCAAATAAAGAGGGGGAGTGAGCTCTCAACCCCTGAAAACACTAATACAACACTAATACACAATCCTTAGAAGGATCGGTTGCAATACATGTACAAATGGAAAATCTGTAGAAATGCCAGAGTTGTTGGGTAGCAGCCGCAACTATGAAAATACTGGAGATGGCTGATGATGATATGCAATCTGAAATAACCTCCTCCAACAGATTTATCAAGTGCAAGGCTAATCTTGGCATTGAAGATCTCCTCCTCCCAATGGAGGTGCAACCCCTCACTGCAAGTGTGCACTAAAATAACGCAGAATGAATAATGGACTATGATGTTTATGATGGGAGATGCTTGGCCTTGATTCCAAGGTATGAAAATCAGCTCAAAAAACTTCCTTCTAACCTTCCCGAGGAATAGAGACTCACTCCTCTGAAAGATGAGACAAGGAATGGTGTTGTGGAACCCCTCCACTGCAACACCCAGCAACACTACGTTACACTTGAGAAGAAATAATGCAGTGACTGAATAATGGCTTTGGCCTTGAGCCAAGATGTGGAGAAAATGAAGTGCAATCCTTCAAGAGGCCTCTCAATAAGGAGAGGAAATCCTAAACAGGAATCCCTCGTGCTAAGCAGCATTACAACTCAACTGAACAACTGGAGAATGCAATTTGTCTGAATAGACAAATATCAAATGATCCAAGATGTCTCACTATGGCTGCCCCTTCCTCCTTTTATACAAGTGAATGCCTCTTTTCCATGGACCCCACACATTATGGTTTCATCCGCAAGGAATCTTCCTCCCTCCAAAACTGTGTTGTCTCCTCATGCAAGCTACACCTCTTAGGCAGCGCTGTTGACTAGGTCAAACTTGACCTTGTCCTCATGCAAATTGACCCTTTTCACACTGGAATGTGCAAAATAAGCTGTTCCAATGATCCTTTTCATATCATAAAGGATATTATTCCTACTCATGGGCCTTTTACCCATTTTATTCACCTCCTAGACGAAAACAAGCAAAAATTAATGTTCCAATTTTCTTCATGAAAATTTGGGAACATTACAGTCCTCCCCTCTAAAAGATTGCTTGTCCTCAAGAAAGTGCAAGGATAGACTGAGTTATTTTCTCCTCTCCCTGTAGCATATGTGTATGATGATCTCTTCCAAGGGAAGTGATGCTATCTCATCAATCAAATCTCCACATTGCTCCTCCTCAGCATGCAAGTCAGCTATCAAGCCATCATCATGTAAAAGTGAAATACTCAAGAGGATAGCAAAGTGATGTCTAGAGGTTCTCTTAAAGAATGGGATCTGAAACAAAATGGGAACTATCCTTCCCATATGGATCCTCCATCTCCAAGATATGAGCCATGCAAAATGAGTTACCTCCCAACTAGGAAACTCCTGAAAGCTGTCATCCACCTTTGGCTCCGGCAAAGTACGTGGGATGAAAATCTACACATGTTAAGCAATGTAGCCTACCCATGTCATCCATCTCTCCACTTATGATAAGTGTAGAGTGGTGGCTATCCATGGGTTGCAATAAGTTTTCCCTCAAGTGGAAAGATGAGGACTAGACCTCCAAAGATCTCTCTCCCAACGCTACAAATCAAGCTGGCCCAAGTATCTCCATATATGACGAGTTGGAAGTCATCATCATATGGCGTCTCCTCCATCATATGGCTCACCTCATAAAGAGACAAATGTGCTATCAAGGTGACCATATCATATCCCATGTTCCCCTTAGAACATGTAGTGAAAAAAGTGTGAGGAATTTCTCCCTCAAAGGACACATCCACACAATGTGTCTCTCTCCCAAGCATGCTCCTCCTAAAGACTAAAACAATAGAGCCATTGGGAGAAAAGATGAGAATCATACTTGCTTCCATATGAAAAAAACGAGAAGGACAATGGTCCCTCAATTTCAACCAGCGCATCTTGACCCTCAACTGCAATAGAGACTAATAAAAAGAGTGGTCCCTTAACCACTTGTTCGCTGCTCCAATCTCCTCATAGGTATGGAGGAATATAAGGATGTAATGTGCACAATGAGAACGTCCTCCATCATATGCCTCTTCCCCAAGTCCTCCTAGGGAATGACCATCCATCATGCTTATGGCCTCAACTAGATCATGAAGCTCAAAATAAAGGTTGCTCCTCCTGGGAGCAATATCCTACACATGTATGGTTAAGGGACATGTACATACATCATATAAATTCTCATGGAAACAACAATGAGTACCCTTACCATACTCTCTGCTCATACAAATGGAGTGGCTCATAAATGAGTCTCCTCTCATCCTCAAAGTGGAAAGAGGTGGTTGGGCTAACTCCTCCAAAGAGTTATGTCTCTCCTCCATCTCCATCTGATCTATGCATCTACTCATATGCTGATATATCTCCTCCTCAATGCCCTCCCAAAAATACCTCTCCATGATGGTGTGGTATGCTCTCATAGAACAAGTGGGGCTGAAAAGGAAATCCTCCTAAGCTGCATGTAGCAACTTTACCTTGAGCTTGGAAGCTCCAGGTAAGAAGATCCTACCATGATAGTATATGACCCCATATCTAACTGAATACTCCTCCAAGTGCAAATGGTCATCCAAGATCATGAAAGTGAAGAGATCCTTGGAATACTCCACCAACAGCTGGGAGCTCAAATATGGATCTATCCTCCATAGTGACAACACTAATGATCTCTCATGAAGAACATCTATCATATGGTCACCAACTTCTTTGACATCTCCCATGCCAAAGATGCAAGTTGGAAGGCTGCTATCCTTCCCCTGCTACTTCTACCACAATGCAGAATATGAAATGGAAGTGGGTACTGATGATGTTGAGAGAATTCTCTCTCTCTCCTTGAGTCTACCAGAAACTCCCATCACTGTATCAAGCTCTCTCCAAGTTTCCACCCTCCTAAAATCAATGATTGGTGCCCCAACATGTGAAGCATCCATCCTTATCTGCCAATCTAGTTGTCTTCCTAACAAAATGTCTCCATGCAATGAGACATCATCATCAAGAGATGACTGAATATATGAATGGAGAAAGCTCTCCATGCTTCCACTGCGCAATCCAATCACCTTCTCAGGTGCATCAACCTCCATAGATGAATAGGGATGTGTACTCCTTATCTCATGATGCTGGGTCTTCTCCCTACTTCCTCCTTGTGTTTCCATGGTTTCACACCTCCTCAACAATGGCACAGATGGAACATGAGTTGTGCTTTGATCTCCACACATGAGATCTTGGGGACTTCCTTGAAAAGATGCAAGCATCCCTCTATTTGGAGCAAGATCTTGTTAGAAAATTATATATCATGGAGCAATGCAACACATAAAATATGCGAAAAATACAAGCACACAAAAAACATAAAACCAGAGAGACACAGATATACGTGGTTCACTCAGTTTGGGCTACGTCCACCCCAAACAACCAGTCCTTCCTTTCTATTATCCAACAAAAAATTGAAGAGACAAAACCTACAGTAGATCCGATGTAATATCCTCTGTTCTCTCTCACAGTCTCCCTATCTGTTTCTCGCTCTGAGAATACACACACCATACATAGCCACAATAAAATACCCTCATAAAAGTAAGGGGTTGCCTTCTAGGGCAAAAAACCCTAATCTAAACATAACTTCTACAATCAGATCATCCGCCTATGAATGGCTCAGATTGACTAGAAATTACTTTACTTTTACAAGGCAATTTTACATCTGTTTTTAGCTTCGGGGGCGCTGCCCCCGAAACCCCCCGCCATGGGGGGGCTTCGAAAAGCGTTGCCAGCCCCCATGGACCCCCCACGGTAGTGATTAATTATGGGCAACATTGCCACCCCTTTTAAGGTACAGGGGTCCAATGCTGTGATACAAAGTAAAAAAGATAATCAGGCTCCACACCCAACAATCTCCCACTTGGAGACTGATTGTAGAAACTCCACCCTTTCTTCATTTGCTGGACAATGACTCCTTTTTGGACCTGGCTATTCCTCATCTTCATTTTCATCCTTGAAGACCAATTGAAACTGAGCACATTCTCAGTTTCTCCTTGGTTACAACTTTTGTTAGCATATCTGCAGGATTCTGGCTAGTGTGTATCTTTTCCAGCTTCAACTCTCCATCTTCCAATATTGACCGTATGAAATGGTACTTGAGATGTATGTGTTTAGTCCTGGAATGAAATGTTGAGTTCTTTGCAAGATGAATGGCACTTTGTCTATCACTGTATAGTGTGCCCATATCATGCTTCTTACCCAATTCATCCATAAACCTTTGTAACCAAATCATTTCTTTACTAGCCTCTGTATCAGCAACATACTCGGCTTCTGTTGTTGAAAGTGCAACAACACTTTGGATTTTTGAAACCCAACTGACAGCTGTTCCACCTACAGTAAATACATATCCTGTAGTGCTCCTCCTGTTATCTCTGTCACCTGCCATATCTGCATCAACATATCCCTGCAGAGCAATGTTTGAACCACCAAAGCATAATGCTTGATTTGTGGTACCTCTCAAATATCTGAGAATCCATTTTACTGCCATCCAATGTTCTTTTCCTGGATTATTCATGTACCTGCTTACAACTCCCACTGCATGTGCAATATCAGGCCTTGTGCAAACCATTGCATACATTAAGCTTCCAACCGCTGATGCATATGGAAATTTAGAAATGTAGTCCATTTCTTCTTGTGTCTTGGGGCACATCTCCTTACTATGTTTGAAATGGCTAGCAAAAGGTGTACTAACTGGTTTTGCATTCTGCATATTAAATCTTTTCAACACCTTTTCTATGTACTCATTCTGAGATATTTTTAATTTGAGATTTTTCCTGTCTCTAGTTATCCTCATACCAAGGATTTGTTTTGCAGCTCCCAAATCCTTCATTGCAAATGAATTTTACAATTTAATTTTGAGCACATTTATTTCCTACATGTTAGACCCTGCAACAAGCACACCATCTACATACAATAACAATATAATATAGCTGCCATCATTTTTCCTTTTTATATAAACACAATGATCAGAGTGACATCTAGTATAACCTTGTTCAGACATAAACTTGTCAAATTTTAGATACCACTTCCTTGGAGCCTGTTTTAAGCCATACAAGCTCTTCTTTAACCTGCACACCAATTTTTCTTTCCCTTTTACCTCACATCCTTCTGGTTGCTGCATGTATATCTCTTCCTCCAAATCTCCATGGAGAAATTCTCTCTTTACATCTAACTATTGAAGATGTAAGTCTTCCGCTGCTACAAGACTTAAGATAGTTTTGATTGAAGTCATCTTAACAACAGGAGAAAATATTTCATCAAAATCAATACCTTTCTTCTGTGCAAACCCCTTCACCACAAGTCTAGCTTTGTACCTCTGTTTTCCTCCATCTTCTTCCTTCAGCCTGTAAACCCATTTATTTTGCAATGTAGTTTTACTTGCAAGAAACCTGACTAAGTCCCAAGTCTGGTTATGCATTAAGGAGTCCATCTCTTCATCCATGGCTAGCTCCCACTTCTTCCTGCTTTCAACCTGCATTGCTTCTTCATAACATTCAGGTTCACCAGAATCAGTCAACAATAAATAATATAATGAAGGAGAGTATCGTTCAGGGGGTCTACTTATCCTAGTAGATCTTCTAACACCACTTTCAGGTGTTTGAAGTGCTTGTTGCTGTTGTGGTGGTTGTTGCTGCTGTGGTTGTTGATTATTATTATTTTCAGGCACCTTTATTTTTTTAGTTATCTCATCAAGAACCGTGTATTCCTTGCTTTCTTTTTCCTGTTTCTTTTCCTGCAACTGATTCTTATACAAGACCTTTTCATTGAATATTACATCTCTGCTCCTAATGATTTTGTGATTTTCATAATCATATAAGCGATAAGCAAAATCATTAGCACCATATCCAATAAAGGTACATTTCTTTGATTTTGCCTCAAGCTTTGTTCTGTTTTCTTTATTAATATGGACAAAGGCCTCACAACCAAAAGGCTTTAAAAAAGAGTAGTTTACCTTTTTACCTGTCCATGCTTCCTCTGGAATACCACCATCCAAGGAACTTGAAGGCCCTCTGTTTATTAGATAAACAACAATATCTACAACATCTGCCCAAAATTGTGAAGGCAATCCTACATGCAATCTAATGCACCTTGCACGCTCCATGATTGTTCTGTTCATCCTTTCTGACACACCATTTTCTTGTGGTGTTCTTGGAACTATCTTCTCTCTACGAATTCCATGCTCTGAACAGTACCTATCAAACTCTTTGCTGCAATATTCACCTCCATTTTCTGATCTGAGACACTTCAACTTCTTTCCTGTCTCAATCTCAACCAAACCTTTCCATTTCCTGAAAGTATCAAATACATCAGATTTATTCTGAATACAATAAATCCATGTTTTTCTAGTTGCATCTGTTGAACCCTTAGTTAAACTGAGAGGGGGGGGGGGGGGGGGTGAATCAGTTTAACACATACATGGACTTTCAAAACTTTTCTCTTAAAACTTATTTACACCTTCAATTCATGTTCAACTTAATATGTGAGCAATCTTTATTAGTGAGCAGCAAGTATCAAACAGATTTGTTAATGTAACAACAGTCTTAATATGTGAGCAACAAGTATTAAGCAGATTAAATAAATCACATCAACACATGCACAAAGACACCAGATATAAGTGGAAACCCATAAAGGGAGAAAACCACATCTTATTATTGTTGTGATGCAAAGGCAAGCTCCAACTACCTCTCACCACTATTTTTCTGCAGGCACCAACCTACAGGAGGCTCCTACCTCAATTCTGCAAGCTACAACTTGCAAGGAAGCACCAACTCCCTTCAATTTTCTGCAGGCACCAACCTACAGGAGGCTCCAACCTCAGTCAGCTACAACTGATAGCTATCAAGCTGCATCTCGATAGGGAAGCTCCAAATTCCTCAATTTATCAAACTGAATGTTTGCTGATTTACCTCAGATATCAGCTCTGTTCTGTAGCTTCTCTTTCTGCTTTTCTTCTCTTAATATTTTCTGCCTCACTCTTCTGTATTCTGCCTTCTCTAAATTTTCTCTCTCTCCCTCCTTTCTTGAATATCAAGATGATATTATTTATAGATTTCCTCTCATGACTTTTTGTATTCTACTTGGAATTTGAAATGGACAGTCATGTCTCTTTGCCTTCTGCCTTCTCACTCCTTTTATCTGCTTACTCAGGAATTATAACTATAGGTGTCAATTTTAACATTACAGTGGGAGTTTTTTTTCCTCTCGGACACTTGCCAATGCATCACAAACAATAAAAATCAATTAAAACAATTACATTCGAATTACTAAATGAATTCGAGTTCAACTCATTTAGTCTTTTGGATTTTCTTTGACTGTGCTTGTCTTTTCTGTGACTGTGTTTTAACTCTTTTCTGCTCTGTATCCTTTTCTGTCCTCTTCTGTGGTGTAATTGCTGCATACGTGTAACAGTGCCTTTTAAATAAATAAAATGTAGTTGCAGACTTTTAAAATAGGGCAATTCCAATCCTTTTCGTGCCACGAGTGTCTTGTTGATGTGGCGAGTTCCGTAGGCCGGAACAGACTTATATCACAATTGTATTACATTAATAATCGCCCTCCACCTTGAGTCAAGGCACGTGGGTCCACAGACCACATGGCATACTTTAATACCACCGCAACCATGTTATATCTATATATATAACAACGCCCTTTTATATATACATATAATGTAATTTCAACTCTCGGCATACATACAAACTTCCTTTTGAAATGACTTAAATCAATTCTCGGCGTAATATAATAAAGACCTTTTTAAACATATAAGAACTCCTTTTGGGCCCACTTGACACGCTTCTCGATGAAATATATTTCTCCTCCGATTGCGATTGACCACTGTTCATTTTGAAATGCCAATGCGATGAATCGCAATTGAAATCTTCCGATTGCGATTGGGTCCTTTGTGATTGTTCCGATTGCGATTGATCGCAATCGCGACTCGAATACTCCGATGTGATTGACCACTCCTACTCCGATTGCGATTGGTCATTGTTCACTGTTCTTTGCCGATGCGATTGGAACTCAAACACTTATTAAACATAGTTCATAAGCCCATCGGGTCCGGGCTTCAATTGCAATCACAAGTCTTTTAATATATGTTCCGATGGTCTATTTCTTTCCGATGCGATTAGGCCGGAATTCAAACTTATAAAAAAATAACTTATAGACCCATCGGGTCCAGAACTTAATCGCAATCGCAAATTCCTGTATGGACGTTCCGATCCATTTATATTCTCTGATGCGATTATATTGTTCCGATGCGATCATGCTGGACTTCAAATATATATCATCCATCATTTATACGCCCATCGGGTCCAGGCTTCCAATCGCAATCGCAACTCTTATATTCTCCGATGCGATTGGCCACTGTTCATTTTATTTTGTCGATGCGATTGGGAAAGGACTTCAACCACATTTGAATTATCAGTCATACATCCATTGGGTCCAGAATTTCAATCGCAATCGCAATTCTTTTAATATGTGTTGCGATGGTTTGTTTCTTTCCGATGCGATTGACTAATGCCGATGCGATTGACCACTATTCACGGAACTTAAAAACATATATCAATCGTAATTTATAACTCATCAGATCCGGAACTCAATCGCAATCGCAACTTTCTGTTTGTGATGTTCTGCTCCCCTTGCGATCTCTGATTGCGATTGGGGAGGGGTCCCACCTTATAAGCCATTTAATTTTGATAGAACCTTTGGTTATATAGATATAAAGCGCTCCACTTGTATATATTTAAGCTTAGACCTTTGTTTATATGATGCGCTGCACATATATGTAAGGTGATGGATATATATATATGTATCCTCCATCGGGGTAGGCTATTCCCAGAATTTATGTGCCTTGCCGCTTGGGGTTAAGCAATTCCCGGAATATGGTTCTGTGCAATTCCCGGAATATTTGTGTTATGTATAACGCCGGTTGGAGTGTGCGATTCCCCGAATATGGTTCTGCATTATATGCGTAACGCCCGGCTTGGGGTATGATTCTCGGAATTTTATAACTGCTCAGCCTCTGCCTCTACTGCTTCTGTCGTTCTGCCTCTGCTTCTGTCTCTGTGATAACGGTTCTGCCTCTATTATATTCGCTTCCTCTGCCTTCATTTGCTTCTTTGTTGCCTCCATTGTATTTGCTGCTTCTTTTGTCTGTCTTTGCTTCAGTGCTACCTCCTTTGCCTCCTTTGCCATCAATGACAACATTTCCAATAGTCTCCCCCTTTGGCATTGATGGCAATCCACTTTCTCTGTTTGCCTTCTCTTTCTCTTGTTGCTTGCTCTTCCTGTTTGCCTGCTCTTTCTCCTGTTGTTTGTTCTTCCTCCCCCTTTGACATCAATGGCAAAGGACGACACCTCATCTCTCCGTATGGGCTTTTTCGTTGTATTTCCTTTCTCTGAGTTACGTTTAGGTCCTCTTCTGCTGAAATTGTACCATGCTGCTCCAGAGTGATGTATGAAACTTGTTGAGAGAACACTTTGGTATAGTGAGCCGTTATACATTATCGAACTTGAGTATATGTTTTGTCTCTGTCTGATATAGTGAGCCGATATATGTTCTATAGTTGTGTTTCATTTGTAGTGCCTGTAATCTGTGGTAGATTGCAGACAGAGATGATGTATGTAACGATTGAAAGGTCCTTGTTGCTTTTCATGCTGAATGTTGATAATACTGAGATTATGCTGATCCTGTGGACTTGTTTTATGCTTATCTTGCTGGCTATTCTCCCCCTGGTATGATATTTTCATTTTGTTCTCCCCCTGAGACTGTACTTTCTCTTCATATTAGAGAATAGTATCTACAGATACTACCCCTAGTCTGTCTCTCAAATATTCGAATGGTTCTCTGGCAAGTGGTTTAGTAAATATATCTGTTGTCTGCTCTTTTGTTGGTACATACTCCAGTTTTACTATCTTCTGAGCCACTTGTTCCCGTAGAAAATGATACTTGATTGGAATATGTTTAGTTTTTGAGTGAAGCACATAATTTTTAGATATACTTATAGCACTTGTATTATCACATTTAATTGAGATAGGTTCATCAATGCTTACCTTCATGTCTTGAAGAGTTTGCTTCATCCACATGACTTGTGTACAACATGTTGTTGCTGCTATATATTCTGCTTCAGCTGTAGACAGGGATATAGATGTTTGTTTCTTGCTTAACCCTGCCACCAGACTTTCTCCTAGATAGAATGCACCTCAACTTGTACTCTTTCTATCATCCACACAGCTGGCCCAATCTGCATCTGTGTATGTTGTCAAGGTGAAGCTTTTGTATTTAGGATACCAAAGTCCATATTGTGTTGTTCCTTGTAGATATCTGAGTATTATTTTTACTGCCAAAAGATGGTTTTGTTTAGGTGCTGCTTGATATCTTGCCACTAGTCCTACTGCTAGCATGATGTCTGGTCTTGATGCAGTAAGATACAATAGACTTCTAATCATGGATCTGTAGAGTTTTTGATCTACATCTACAGTCCCATCATCAGCACATAGCTTGCATCCTGTGATCATGGGGGTTGTCACAGGTTTGCAGTCCTCCATTTTGAATTTTTTCAGCATTTCTTTTAAGTATTTTTCTTGAGAGATGAATGTGCCTGTGTTCTTTTGCTGAATTTACAGTCCCAAGTAGAAACTGAGCTCTCCAATCATAGACATTTCAAACTCTGTTTTCATCTCATCAGCAAACCCTTTTGCTAGTTCATCTCTGTTGCTTCCAAACATAATGTCATCAACATATACTATAACAATCAGGAGTTCATTTTCATGGGTTTTTATGTATAGATTGTTGTCTACTCCACCTCTCTTAAAACCTTGTTTTTGCAAATATTTATCCAACCTTGAGTACCAAGCACGAGGAGCCTGTTTTAGTCCATATAGGGCCTTCTTCAGTCTGCACACATAGTTTTCTTTGTCTGTCAATGCGAAGCCTTCTGGTTGTTCCATGTAGACTTCTTCTTCTAAGTCTCCATTCAAAAATACAGATTTTACATCCATTTGATATACCTTGAAGTTTTGGTAGCATGCAAATGCTAGGAACATTCTGATAGCTTCCATTCTGGCTACAGGGGAAAATTTTTCATCGTAGTCAAGTCCTTCAATTTGTGAGTATCCTTTGCAGACAAGTCTGGCTTTATTCCTGATTACTTGTCCTTCTTCATTCATTTTATTTTTGAATACCCGTTTTGAGCCTATGACATTTTTCTCAATTGGTCTAGGAACTAGTTCCTAGGTATTGTTCTTCTCAATTTGGTCCAATTCTTCATTCATTGCTTTTACCCAATACTTTTCCTTGTTGGCTTCTTCAAATTTCTTTGGCTCTATTTGTGACAACATGGCTATGTATACCTCTTCAGTTCGTTCTGTTAGCTGCCTTCTTGTTTGGACCCCTACTCTCTTGTCTCCAATGATCTGATCTTTAGGATGGTTCTTCTGAGTATATCTTGAGGGAGCTTTAGAACTCAGCTCTGTATCTTCTGTTGTCTTGCTTGTTTCCTCATCATTTTGGTTTTCTTATTCATGGTTTTCTGATGGACTGCAGTAGTTTGTATTTCGTGTATTGTTTGGAAGTTCTTCATCAAATCTCACATCAATACTTTCTACTATTTTCCGAAGAGTCTTGTTGTAGCACCTGTACCCTTTACTTTTGGAAGAATATCCTAGAAAGATCCCTTTATCTGCTCTTGCATCAAATTTTCCAAGATTTTCATCATTATTCTTTATGTAACATTTGCTTCCAAAGATTTTGAAATGTTTGATTGAAGCTGGCTTTCCATGCCACAGTTCATAGGGAGTCTTGTCAATGCTTGGCCTTAAGTGAGCTTTATTAAGGATATGTACTGCTATGTGTATAGCTTCTGCCCAGAAGGTTTGAGCAATATTATTCTCTTGCATCATGGCTCTGGAAATTTTTTGAACAGATCTGTTTTGTCTCTCTGCTACTCCATTCTGCTGAGGTGTCCCTGCAATAGTAAATTTTTGTTTTATGCCCTGTTCATTGCATAGGTATGCAAAGTCACAATCAGTGAATTCACCTCCTCTGTCTGATTTGATACATTTTAGCTTGCATCCTGTCTGATTTTCTGCTAATGCTTTAAACATTTTGAATTTTTCCAGAGCTTCTGATTTATTCTTGAGAAAAGCAACCCATGTCATTCTGGAGAAATCATCTATTATCAACATGAAGTAGGATTCTCCACTTGGTGTTTTAGTTCTTGCAGGTCCACACAGATCCATGTGCACAAGTTGGAGTGGTCTTCTTGTTGATAACTCATCTTTAGATTTAAAGGATGTGCGAGTCTGTTTCCCCAATTGACAAGATTTGCATATGGTATTTGAAGGCCTTTTTATTTCAGCATATCTCTGACAGCTTTCTTCTTACTCAGTCTGATGATATGGTCGAAGCTGAGATGTCCCAATCTCTTATGCCATAACCATGACTCCTCAAGTTTGCTAAGATGGCAAGCTTCTTCCTCCTCTTTCACTATGTACACATTACTCTCTGTTCGGACACCTTTGAGCAGAGTCTTTCCGGTTGAACTTGATCTGACTTCACAGTCTTGTGCTCTGAAGAGAACTTCACAACCTTTATCACACATCTGACTAACACTTAGCAAATTTGCTTTCAGCCCATCTACATATAGTACATATTGGGCCTTTCCTCTACCATTTTCTATGCTGACTGAGCCTTTTCCCTTGATCTTACCTGATTTATCATTGCCAAAAGTAACATTGCCATATTTCTTTTCATCAAGAGTTATAAACTTGCTTCTGTCTCCAGTCATGTGTTTTGAGCAGCCACTATCCAGGTACCACTGGCTTTTCAGGTCTTGAGCTGTTAGAGCCAAGTCACATTTATTCTCCTTCTTTATCCACTGGAGGCATCCTTTTGTTTGGTGTCTTTTGTCAGTTGATGAATTACATCCTTTCTGAGGACATTTGGAGGGCATATGTCCGACTTGATTGCATATACAACATTTGATCATAGTTTTTGCAGAATTGTGAGTATGAACAAAATTTCTTTGATTCATAAACCTCCTTGAGATGTTGAACATCAATATTTGTCCATACTTTCTACATTCAATAATTTTATGGCCAAATTCCTTACAATAAAAACAATAACCATAGAAATTATTTGCATACCTGATGTAAGGTTGTTTTCTCCATTTGTTTGTTTGAGACAGTCTCTTCACTGTATGCATCTTTTGTAGGTTTGAATTACTCTTCCTTGCATAACAATATGCAGCAATGTGTCCCGGCTTGCGGCAGACATAACAGGTGGCATTCTTCATAGGGGGGAAGGATCTCCTTTGATGGTTTGCAAATTTGACAAACTCAGGATTATATGAACCTTTTTCTGTTGTCTGAGTATTTCTTTCATTCTTTGTTATTCGAGGATTCTTCTGGGTTCTGTCTTCCTCCTTACATGCTTCTTCTTTTGTAGGAATTATTTGAGGTGCTTCATCAGCCTTCTTTGCTTTCACAAAAATTGTATTTTTGTTTTCTTTTTCTTTGCCTTTACTTGATTCTCCTTCATAGCCTATCCCAGTTTTTATTAGAGGAGATCTTTGAGCATCCAAGATTTAATTCAACTTACCAGAGCTTGTCATTTGAGAAGGGTATATAAACACTTTCTGTTGGTCACTTTCTAAATTCTTCCTCAGACATACAATTTCTTCTTCCAGCTTCTCTTGTTCTCGAGTTTTATCCTTGATTTGTTGAAGTAACATATCTTCAATCTTCTTGGCTTCTTCAAGCTTTACCTTCAGCTGCATGAGGACTTCTGAATTTTGTTCCTCTTTCACACATTTGAGGAGAATCTCTTTTTGTTTTCTGCATTTTAGTTTGAGTCTGTCAATCTCCTCCAGAGCACTTCTTAGCTCCCCCTCAAGGTCGACTTCCCCATCTTCTTCTTCTTCTAGCAAGAGTCCTTCAAGATCTTCTATGGCCATCTGTAAAAATTTAGAGGTTCCTTCTTCTCCTGAGGATTCATCTGAGTCTTCAGATGTACTGCTGTCTTGTTGAGCATAGAGGGATTTTCTGCTGAATTTATTTCCTTTCTACCAGTTTTTTGATGTATTTTTCTCTGATTCTTGAGCCTGATTCCTTAGTTTCTTGTGAGGACACTTAGCAGCATAATGTCCAACTCTTCCACAGTTAAATCATTTGAAGGGGAGTTTACCTTTGTATTTACCTGAGCCTCTATCCAATTTCTTGACAAAATTTGCCTCTTCTTCATCCGAGCAAGAGCACACGTCTCCCTCTTCTCCTTTCTTCTTTTCTGTTTTAAAGGCTGCTTCCCTCGTACTTGGATTTTTCTGTGGGAGCCTCATTTCATAGGCTGCTAGATTTCCAAGTAGCTGGTTCATGGTCAAGGTCTCCCAGTCAGCTGTTTCTTCTATTGCAGACACCTTTGGATTAAACCTGGATGGAAGAGATCTTAGAATATTTTGCACAATTATACTTTCTGGAATTTGTTCTCCAAGAGCTTTCATATTGTTAATAATTTCTGCAGCTTTTAGGAAAAAACTGGCAATGTCTTCATCATCATTCATTTTTAAGTTTTCAAACTGGGCTCTATATACTTGAAGTTTGGCAGTTTTTACTTTCTGGTCTCCCTCATGTATGTTCTCAAGAGTATCCCATATTTTTTTGGTAGTGTCTTTGTGCATTACTTTAATAAACTCTGCTTCACATAATCCATTTAGGATGGCATTCATGGATTTTGCATTAGCCACAAAATCTTGTTTTGAGTCTTTTTCTGTGTCGGTTGCCTTCGGGGCATATCCTAATTCCACAGCAGCCCAGACTTCTATTCCTAGAGACATTATGTATGTCCTCATTCTGATTTTCCAAAAAGCATAATTTTCACCAGTGAAGAAAGGGGCTTTATTGGTTGAGCATCCTTCTTTACTAGCCATCTTGAGAACCTAGGATCTCCTTTCAGTTGTTAGACTTGTACAAAGGAACCCGCTCTGATACCAATTGTTGAACCCTTAGTTAAACTGAGAGGGGGGGGTGAATCAATTTAACACATACATGGACTTTTAAAACTTTTCTCTTAAAACTTATTTACACCTTCACTTCATGATCAACTTAATATGTGAGCAATCTTTATTAGTGAGCAGCAAGCATCAAACAGATTTGTTAATGTAACAACAGTCTTAATATGTGAGCAACAAGTATTAAGCAGATTAACTAAATCACATCAACACATGCACAAAGACACCGGATATAAGTGGAAACCCATAAAGGGAGAAAACCACATCTTATTATTGTTGTGATGCAAAGGCAAGCTCCAACTCCCTCTCACCACTGTTTTTCTGCAGGCACCAACCTACAAGAGGCTCCTACCTCAATTCTACAAGCTACAACTTGCAAGGAAGCACCAACTCCCTTCAATTTTCTGAATGCACCAACCTACAGGAGGCTCCAACCTCAGTCAGCTACAACTGACAGCTATCAAGCTGCATCTTGATAGGGAAGCTCCAACTTCCTCAATTTATCAAACTGAATGTTTGTTGATTTACCTCAGATATCAGCTCTGTTCTGTAGCTTCTCTTTCTTCTCTTCTTCTCTTAATCTTTTCTGCCTCACTCTTCTGTATTCTGCCTTCTCTAAATTTTCTCTCTCTCCCTCCTTTCTTGAATATCAAGATGATATTATTTATATATTTCCTCTCATGACTGTTTGTATTCTACTTGGAATTTGAAATGGACAGTCATGTCTCTTTTCCTTCTGCCTTCTCACTCTTTTTATCTACTTACTCAGGAATTATAACTGTAGGTGTCAATTTTAACATTACAGTGGGAGTTTGTTTTCCTCTCGGACACTTGCCAATGCATCACAAACAATAAAAGTCAATTAAAACAATTACATTCGAATTAAAAAATGAATTCGAGTTCAACTCATTTAGTCTTTTGGCTTTTCTTTGATTGTGCTTGTATTTTCTGTGACTGTGTTTTAACTCTTTTCTTCTCTGTATCCTTTTCTGTCCTCTTCTGTGGTGTAATTGCTGCATACGTGTAACAGTGCCTTTTAAATAAATAAAATGTAGTTGCAGACTTTTAAAACAGGGCAATTCCAATCCTTTTCGTGCCACGAGTGTCTTGTTGATGTGGCGAGTTTCGTACGCCGGAACAGACATATATCACAATTGTATTACATTAATAATCTCCCTCCACCTTGAGCCGAGGCCCGTGGGTCCACAGACCACGCGACATACTTTAATACCACCGCAACCATGTTATATCTATATATATAACAACGCCCTTTTATATATACATATAATGTAATTTCAACTCTCGGCATACATACACACTTCCTTTTGAAATGACTTAAATCAATTCTCGGCATAATATAATAAAGACCTTTTTAAACATATAAGAACTCATTTTGGGCCCACTTGACACGCTTCCCGATGAAATATATTGCTCCTCTGATTGCGATTGACCACTGTTCATTTTGAAATTCCGATGCGATGAATCGAAATTGAAATCTTCCGATTGCGATTGGGTCCTTTGTGATTGTTCCGATTGCGATTGATCGCAATCGCGACTCGAATACTCCGATGTGATTGACCACTCCTGCTCCGATTGCGATTGGTCATTGTTCACTATTCTTTGTCGATGCGATTGGAACTCAAACACTTATTAAACATAGTTCATAAGCCCATTGGGTCCGGGCTTCAATCGCAATCACAAGTCTTTTAATATATGTTCGGATGGTCTGTTTCTTTCCGATGCGATTAGGCCGGAATTCAAACTTATAAAAACATAACTTATAGACCCATCGAGTCTGGAACTTAATCGCAATCGCAAATTCCTGTATGGACGTTCCGATCCATTTATATTCTCTGATGCGATTATATTTTTCCGATGCGATCATGCCGGACTTCAAATATATATCATCCATCGTTTATATGCCCATCGAGTCCAGGCTTCCAATCGCAATCGCAACTCTTATATTCTCCGATGAGATTGGCCACTATTCATTGTATTTTTCCGATGCGATTGGGAAAGGAATTCAAACACATTTGAATTATCATTCATACATCCATCAGGTTCGGACTTTCAATCGCAATTGCAATTCTTTTAATATGTGTTGCGATGGTTTTTTTCTTTCCGATGCGATTGACTAATGCCGATGCGATTGACCACTATTCATGGAACTTAAAAACATATATCAATCATGATTTATAACTCATCGGATCCGGAACTCAATTGCAATCGTAAATTTCTGTTTGTGATGTTCCGCTCCCCTTGCGATCTCCGATTGCGATTGGGGAGGGGTCCCACCTTATAAGCCATTTCATTTTGATAGAACCTTTGGTTATATAGATATAAAGCGCTCCGCTTGTATATATTTAAGCTTAGACCTTTGTTTATATGATGCACTGCACATATATGTAAGGTGATGGATATATATATATGTATCCTCCATCGCGGTAGGCGATTCCCGAAATTTATGTGCCTTGCCGCTTGGGGTTAAGCGATTCCCAAAATATGGTTCTGTGCAATTCTCGGAATATTTGTGTTATGTATAACGTCGGTTGGAGTGTGCGATTCCCGGAATATGGTTCTGCATTATATGCGTAATGCCCGGCTTGGGGTATGATTCTCAGAATTTTATAACTGCTCTGCCTCTGCCTCTGCTGCTTCTGTTGTTCTGCCTCTGCTTCTGTCTCTGTGATAAAGGTTCTGCCTCTATTATATTCGCTTCCTCTGCCTTAATTTGCTTCTTTGCTTCCTCCATTGTATTCACTGCTTCTTTTGTCTGTCTTTGCTTCAGCGCTGCCTCCTTTGCCTCCTTTGCCATCAATGACAACATTTCCAATAGCATCATCAATAAAAGTAACATAATAATGAGAGCCACCAAGAGATGATATCTGAGCAGGTCCCCATACATATGTATGCACAAGCTCCAATTTTTCACTCTTCTTTTCTTTCCCAACTCTGAGAAATCTGACTCTCTTTTGTTTTCCATAAATGAAATTTTCACAGAAATCCAAATCAACATTCTTCAAACCTGGCAACAAATTTCTTGAGTGAAGAATATTTATTCCCTTCTCACTCATGTGTCCGAGCCTATGATGCCATAATCCTGCATCTGCTCCTTTGGAAGTTAAAGCATTAATAGAGTTAGAAATACCATTGCATAAATACAATGTACCAACCTTTTCACCTTTTGCTATTACCAGCGCTCCTTTGGTGACCTTCCAAGTTTTATCTATGAAAGTTGTCACACAACCTTCACTGCCTAACTGCCCTGTTGAAATCAGATTTTTCTTCAGATCTGGAACGTGCCTTACCTCCTTTAGTAGCCATTGGTTTCCATTCTATTTTTTTACAAGAACTTTACCCATTCCAACAATTTTACAGGGTTTATCATCACCCAAACGAACTTGTCCAAAATCTCCTTGAACATAGTCATGAAAATATTTCTTATCAGGTGTGGCATGGAATGAAGCCTCTGAATCTACAACCCAAGAATCAGTAACATTTTCGAAAGAAAGAATCAAAGCATCTTGTAACACATCACCTGTCACATTTGCTTCATGATTGTTTTCTTGCTGTGCATCTCCTTCTTTTCCCTTCCAAGATCTACAATCTTTCTTTAGGTGTCCTCTCTTTCCGCATTTCCAGCACACTATCCCCGATCTGGACTTGGATCTGAATTTCCTTGATTTACTGCAATAACCCGAGCTCTTTCCTCTTTCCATTCTTCTTCCCCTAGAATCTGCACTCAAAGCATTACCCGATGTCTCACCAGAGCTTTTCCGTCACATTTCCTCGCTAAGGATAGCACCAACAACATCATCAAACTTTAAAGTACTAGATCCAGAGACAGAGTTACTAATGGCCATAACTAAACCATTCCAGCTTTCTGGCAATGAGCACAGAAATAAAAGAGCCCTAAATTCATCATCAAAGTTTACTCGTACAGAACTTAAATGACTGGTAACTGTATTAAAATCATTTAAATGGTCTGCAACAGATCCACCTTCAGACATCTTCATATTAAATAATCGTTTCATAAGAAATACCTTGTTTGAGGCTGAGGGTTTTTCATATAATTTCGCCAACGTCTGCATCAAACCCTCTATTGTTGTTTCCTTCGAAATATTGAAGGCGACTGACGCCGCAAGGCACAACCGTACAGTTCTGAGTGCCTTTCTATCAAGAATGTTCCATTCCGCATCTGTCATGGCCGCCGGTTTCTTTGTTTTTCCGCTCAATGGTAGGTACAGATCTTTCTGATATAGATAATCTTCCATCTGCATCTTCCACAATGGGAGGTTTTGGCCGTTAAATTTCTCGACCCTAAATTTACCATCTTCCGCCATTTCTCCCACTCGAACCAGGAACCCTTCTTTCCTACGAGTTTATCAGCCAAATAGACCTTCGGCTCTAATACCAGTTGTTAGAAAATTATATATCATGGAGCAATGCAACACATAAAATATGCAAAAAATACAAGCACACAAAACACATAAAACCAGAGAGACATAGATATACGTGGTTCACCCAGTTTGGGCTACGTCCACCCCGAACAACCAATCCTTCCTTTCTATTATCCAGTAAAAAATTGAAGAGACAAAACCTACAGCCGATCCGCTATAATATCCTCTGTTCTCTCTCACAGTCTCCCTATCTGTTTCTCGCTCTAAGAATACACACACCATACACAGCCGCAATACAATACCCTCATAAAAGTGAGGGGTTGCTTTCTAGGGAAAAAAACCCTAATCTAAACATAACTTCTACCATCATATCATCCGCCTATGAACGACCCAGATTGACTAGAAATTACTATACTTTTACAAGGCAATTTTACATCTGTTTTTAGCTTCGGGGGCATTGCCCCCAAAACCCCCAGCCAGGGGGGGCTCCGAAAAGCGCTGCTGCTCCCCCTGGACCCCCCACAACAATGATTAATTATGGGAGGCATTGCTGCCCCTTTTAAGTTACAGGGGTCCAATGCTATGATACAAAGTGAACAAGATAATCAAGCTCCACACCCAATAGAGCTCCTCCTTCCTTTGCATGAGGTGCTAGATCAGCTCCAGATTTAGCAACGCTATTGCCCTCAATCGCTATAACATGAATGGGAAATCCTCCAATGATTGGATCCCTCTTTGAAAAAGAAACCCTCATGCCTTCTTTCTCAAAAGTGTGAGAAGAAAGTTCCTCCTCCGGCAAAGTACGGTGCAAGTTTTTAGCCTCCCTCATGGATTTCTGAAATGGCATTGTGTTTTTATGCAAGGGTTTTGCTTGATTTTTCTCATTTAGCTCTTCCATGTGTTTCTCATGAATCCCTCTATTAAATATCTTCTCTAAGGCCTTAATGAAGTTTGCATAGGATGTAAATTTTACATTTCTTAAAGAAAAGGATTCAAAGATCCACCAGGCATAAGCCTTACCTCTCAAATGCAGCATTGCAACTTTGATGGATTCTTCTTCAAGAATGTGGTGCTGCCGCAAGAAGGTTTATAACTCCTCCACCCAAGCTTTGGCTGAACATACAGGTGAACCCTCAAAGGTAGATAGATGAAATCTATCCTGCTTCTCTCTTCCATTCACCTTCATCTTACAAAACTATGAAAAACTGAGATGATCTTGGAATTTCTAAGTTTGAGACTCATAATCCTTTAATAAATCACTAAGGGTTTCCCTCCTAGCAACCTCTTCTTATTTTTCCATCTCTCTTCTGGAAATCCTGGGCATGTGACTGCGTTGTACAAGATGGTGTGTAGCTGCTTGCTCACAATCCTTATGTGTAAATCTAGAGTTTGCCTTTGGTACAAACCCTCTTAGAGATCCTTCACATATTTCCCTCCATATCTCCTCAAACTCTTCATGGATCCATTATACAGATTGGGGAAAAATCTTATCCCCTTTTTCTTTTTCTTCTCCAAAAGATGGAGTTTTTCTCTTGCTTAGTTCTCTGTCTCCTTGATGAGAATAGGAAGTGCATGGTTCTTCCTCGTCTTTCTGATTATCCTCCTTGGGGAGGTTCATCATGGATCTGAAATATGATGATATAAATCCCATCCTCTTCAATATTATGATCTTCTTGGGCTTAGACTCACAAGCTGAGCCAAGAAAGCAGCTTTGATACCACTGTAATGTTCCCAACTCGGGACAGCTAGTAAGGCATGATTGGAAAATGCATTTTCCAGTAATGGTTGCTATAGGAATTGAACCCAAGACCTGGATCCCTTAAATCAATGTATATAAGAAATAAATCCAAGAGATGGCTCCAAATAAATCCTTCTAGAGTGGTTAAACAAATCTGCCACTACTAGATGTCCTCAAAAAGTGCTCGGTGATGGACTGCAACAATTCATGAGCAAGAGATGGAAAGACAACATTATTCTAATGAGCCATGGCACATGAAGAAGTAAATATCTGATCAATGAATAATATAGCAGCAAAAGAGTACAAGGCTTTGAGGAATAAATCACTCAATCTTGGCAATGAAAGCTTCAACAAGACATGTACACCAAATGGGACAAAACACTACTATGTAATTATGCCCTAGCTATGACTGCGCAGTTATGAATGGAGACTACAGCATAAAAAATGTAAATAAAATGATATATCAATATCAGCCCAAATAAATATGGGGAGTGAGCTCTCAACCCCTAAAAACACTAATACAACACTAATACACAATCCTTAGAAGGATTGGCTGCAATACATGTACAAATGGAAAATCTGCAGAAATGCCGGAGTTGTTGGGTAGCAGCTGCAACTATGAAAATACTGGAGATAGCTGATGATGATATGCAATTTGAAATAACCTCCTCCAAAATATATATCAAGTGCAAGGCTTATCCCGACACTGAAGATCTCCTCCTCCCAATGGGGGTGCAACCCCTCACTACAAGTGTGCACTGAAATAATGCAGTATGAAGAATGGACTGCGCTGTCTATGATGGGAGATGCTTGGCCTTGATTCCAAGGTATGAAAATTATCTCAGAAACCTTCCTTCTAACCTTCCCGAGGAATAGATACTCACTCCTCTGAAAGATGAGACAAGGAATGGTGTTGTGGAACCCCTCCATTGCAACACCGAGCAACACTACATTACACTTGAGTAGAAATAACGCAGTGACTGAATAATGGCTTTGGCCTTGAGCCAAGATGTGGAGAAAATGAAGTGCAATCCTTCAAGAGACCTCTCAAGAAGGAGAGGAAATCCTAAACAGGAATCCCTCGTGCTAAGCAGCACTGCAACTCAACTGAACAACTGGAGACTGCAATTTGTCTGAATAGACAAATATCAAATGATCCAAGATGTCTCACTATGGCTGCCCCTTCCTCCTTTTATACAAGTGAATGCCTCTTTGCCATGGACCCCGCACATTAGGGTTTCATTCACAAGGAATCTTCCTCCCTCCAAAACTGCGCTGTCTCCTCATGCAAGCTACACCTCTTAGGCAACGCTGTTGACTTGGTCAAACTTGACCTTGTCCTCATGCAAATTGTCCCTTTTCACACTGGAAGGTGCAAAATAAGCTGCTCCAATGATCCTTTTCATATCATAAAGGATCTTATTCCTACTCATGGGCCTTTTACCCATTTTATTCACCTCCTAGATGAAAATAAGAAAAAATTAATGTTCCAATTTTCTTCATGAAAATTTGGGAACATTACAATATCATATCAAGATAGCAGGTTCATGAGAACATTTTGGTCAATAATCAAGACACTATTAGATACCAAGCTCACTAGGTTGATTGCATTCCATCCCCAGAATGATGGCCAGACAGAGGTCCTCAACATGATGATAGTGCACATACTCTGCATGTATAACTCCAAAGATTCATGAACTTGGGATGAGAGCCTTCCCTATGTGCAGCATAGCTATAACATAGCTCTCCATAACTCGATTGGTCACAATCCATTTCAAGCGGGTTTGGGATTTCAACCATTATGTCTAATTGATGTTAACATGCCTTGTTGGACATAGGACCCCTCGATGAAAGAATTTAGAGAAAATACTTTGCAGATTAAGAAGTGGAGCGCGCAGCGCAGAGTCCATATTGAGTCTTACTGGCTTTGTGGTGGATCAAAGCCCCTTATTATGTAATGGGATGGGATTATTTTTTGAGCGTTGAACTCTGCCCATGGTTTTCAGACCATGGTATTGTAAATGCAAAATCTATATAAGGAGTCTTTGCTAGATCTTGAAGATAAGATGGGATATAGAATATACGATAGAATTGATAAAATTCATTTGGATGTAAGAATGTTTTGAGTCATAGTCTATGGTTTTGGGTTAGAGGAAAGGCTCCTGCAGCTCAGTGCGCAGAGACCTTAGAAATTTTGCAGCTGAGTGCAAAGGGTGGAAGTGAATGTATGAGAAGAATATGAGCATTAATGAAAGACATGTTGAGATAGATTTGTGCCTTTGTTGATTTTTTTTACTTTACTTGATGTTTATGAATATTTGTGTTAAGTAAAGGTTTCGATCTGAAATTGCATAGCGAAGTTCTTTATATGGTTGTTTACCTTGTGTTGGGTTGTATTAATCACGGTTAAATGACTAAATAGTACACATAAATTATCAATCCAAGGACGTCTTTTATTTCAATGACAGTTGCACTATATGTGTTGATACATCCAGACAGAAGAAAATCCAAATAAAGGAAATTGTTGTTGAAGTAAATGCTAGAAGGAAATAACTCATGTAGAAATAAAATGATCTACAAGACTGTAATCACACCTCAATTAATCTGTCATAGCACGCCACACAACAATTACCCAACCATTAGGGGAATTTTGAGGTCTAAAATGGGCCTCCTAAGGAAATAATAAAATAATAGCTAAACCAATAAAATAATATTTATGAATGTGCAGTTCACCTTTTGCACCAAAATCCATGTAACCATAGTTAAATTCAATTAAAAAGTTGTACCAAAATAAAATTAATAAAAAATTTGTATTGATGTGACTATAAATAAGAATGAACTTTTAAAGAAAAAGTCATTATCATTGAATAGCTAATGCATTTTTCCTTTGTACTTAAATAATTTAAAATATAATATAAATATAAATTTATAAATTCTTAACTATATTATATGTTATTAATTAGAAATTTTATTATTTAAATTGTATAATAACATGTAATTAGTATACTATATAAAAATAATATAATATAATAAATGTATAGGGATATGCATTGTTTCTTTCAAGAAATATGAAATGACAATAATATTATTTTATCCAAAAAGTGTGAAATGACATTTATTATGAGTACTTGACTTTGACTTTAAAAGTATTTAGAGCACTACCATAGTTAACCGTGAGTTTTTATCCACCATTGAGAATGTGACAAATAAGTACCTTTAACTCAAGTAATGCCACCTCAACCATTAGGGATGATTTCATCCCCTAAAATGTGATTGGTTCTCATAAAGTGAATTTTGATTATACATTTTCCTTAGGAGGCCCATTTTAGACCTCAAAATTCCCCTAATGTGGTATCTCTAATCTCATATGTGTAACATCATATAAAACATTGGAATTGAAGAAGATTTTATTCATGGATAAAACAACATCAACAACACTTCTACTGACACATAATGAAAATACAAACACATATACATAGCTACCTTTAATCATTTCAATCCCTGCTAAAGAGGAGGGACCTTCCTCCCTAACAGGGCGTAGACAATGTTAGGCGGATAAATCGTTCTTGCGGACAAGAAATATCTCCATAGTATCACAAGGATAACTAGAAACAAACAGGACAAAAGTAAACTACTTTCTCTAGATTATATATGATTTAGAATTTTATATGATGAAGAAAGGACCTACCTGTGGTCCAATGCTATTTGAATTCTTCTTTCCAGTCGCTCCAAGAAGTCACCTCTTAAGATCTGCAAACAAAGACATGAAAGAGAATCAAAAGCACTTGCAACATATACTGATTCAGAAATCACAAATCTATCTTGATGAACAAGGAATTTAATAAATAAATCATTTAAGTAGACATATAAACAACTTATTGAGAAAACATGATCCAATTGTATTATCTTTGAATAAAAGAAGGAATCTTACAACCACGTTTGCCTTGATGTTATACAAATCCTTCCAGGGTCCGGAACAAGTGTTTCCTCTACTTTGACAAGCCTTTGCACTCTCTCAACTAACATACGCATGAGTGTGTAATCGTTCCCATATGACAATCAGTTAAGAGAGTCCGAGTTTCTCCAACATTTCTCCTCAGAAACTCTCAAAGCCTAACTCCCCTTGAGGCTGAAATATGGCCTCAATTTATAGCAAAAGAGAAGAGGTTGTAGCTCCAAATAAGAGGGGATAGAATCCTATTTCAAGGGATTAAGTTCCACATACCAAGGGGTAGGCTCCTTTAATGGAGGGATGAATGTACATGAAAGGAGTGAACTTTCCACCGAATAATTGCTTCCAGAAGCTTCCAGATTCAACCAGTTGAGCTTCCAAATTTTACTTCTGCCTTCACTTTACCATTTACAGGAGTCCGCACCTTTAATGAAGAAAAAGTGCGGTCAGTTCTACATGTTCTAGAACAAATAGATGCGGCACTGCAGGTAATACTAAGAGAAAGTGTGGTACAAGTATTTTTATGACTTTTATAAGATTTTCTCTCAATTTCAAGGCTTGGTTTTAGGAACTTGATGTTTGCATACTTCTAATGATGAACCCATACAGACAATAAAATGTCATGGTGACAATTTTTAGTGTAAAAAATTTCCCCCTAAAGTGTGAAGTCTGAGACCATTCGAAGAGTGATGTACTTTATCATTTTGAGGATTAGCTTATGGACACCCCAGTTGGAATCCTGTAAAAACATTCAATGCAAAACATATATATATATATATATATATCATCGTTGAGGTAGGCATTCCCATGCTCAGATCAAACACTAACTAAAACTTGTTCTGATGTAGAAATGATTTTACTATTACATCAATAATGTAGACATAGTATGGATGTAGCCATCTGTTATGAATATTCTATTGCATAATGAATAATAAAACTCCTCGCAGCTTGGATGGTGGAAACCAGATCCAGGGTCTTGATTTCCGCTACCCGAAATAGTACGATTCTATCCATGCGATTGATTGTGTCGAAGTCAAACATGGTAGAAACCACTTGATTACCAGTCAATGATGTGATCTGTTAACAAGTGTGAGAGAAACCACAAATAATGAGAATGATCTCAAAGTACTCAGTACAATTCATGAAATGTGAATAAATGATCTGAGGTCGAACATTTCATGGAATCATTCGATCGAAGGTCAATGATGCAACCTATCGTCAAAGGTGAGAAAGCTGCCATTAAGGCATGCAGATTCCAAGGTACTGAAGGATTCTAGATCAACTTCCTAGATGATGAGCTGTCATCGATAGAAAGTGATCCGCCGTAGGAAAGCCCATGACAAGAAACCATTAGATCAAGTTTTTTTTTTTTTTTGCAAGGACTGACTCATGGATGGTCAACGCGAATGGAGACATATGTTTGCAAATGAATGGTTTATTTGAACTGTCCTCTTTAACACATAACTACACTGCATATGGTTTGGTAACAATTGACCTAAAGCTAATACCCAGAAATCGGCTGAAGACTTTCAATATGGTTTGATTAACTGATAGGAAAAGGATTTTCCCAACCTAGGTAGAAGTGTGAAAAAAAGTGTCGTGTTCAAGAGTGGTAAACTGCTTTTTAAACAAAGTGTGACAAATGGATTCGTTTTCTCTCTTTTTCCCCCACCATTTCTAGCAAGTACCTCTTTATTTTTGACAAGCTTGAGGAGGATAACATTTGCTTGTTATATAAGCTCATCCTTTGGATGAGTCCAACTTAGTTTAAAATCTAACCTTAAGAATGAGTGGTTCATTCATGTTTGTAATCAACAGGTCATTTACTGTTAAATTTTAACGAGTCTAGTATAGGAGAAACTCAGTGTTTTTCAATTTTAGGGAGTCAGAAGAAAAACTTAAGGAAACTCCATGGGTGCACTTTTTTGTAAATTTAGTCTCTCAAGCCCGAAAAAGAATAAAATAATACAGGAGAGAACTCTATTGACCATGATTAGTGAACATATACCTTTTTCGTAAATAGTCCATTTCAGTCCAGAAAAGGGGTAAACTTATACTGAAGGGACGACTGTTCATTTTCTTTAACGAGTTCGAATAGTCAAGTACTTGGAAATATTTTCATTTTTAGAGTCTGAAAAGGGCTTAAAAGAGAACTCCAGGGTTTCTATTTTTTTTCTGTAAGTTTTAAAAAGTTCAAAAAAAGTGATAAAAATGTACTCATGGTTTTTTCTTTTTCGTAAGTTTTAATGAGTTCGAAAAAGTGATAAAAATTGTACTCATATGGACAACTTTCAATTTAATTTATGAGTAGGAAAAGACAGAAAAAACTCAACATTTTCATGTATGTTTTACAAGCATGAAAAGAATATCAAAAGAAGCTCGAGATTTTCATGAGTTTAACGAGTCTTGAAAATAATAACCAAAATCAACTCAAGATAGGTTTCATTTTTACAAAATCTTGAAACAGAGAAAAAATATGCTTCAGATAGGTTTGTTTCACTGTTACACAAGCTTGAAATAGAGAAAACTATGCTTGAGAGTGGTTTCATTTGTACACAAGCTTGAAACATAAGAAAACTATGCTTAAGAGTGGTTTCATATTTCCACAAGCTTAAAACATAGGAAAACTATGCTTAAGAGTGGTTTCATTTTTACACAATCTTGAAACGTAGGAAAACTATGCTTGAGAGTGGTTTTTTAATGCCCCCCAAGTGTAACTTGCTAGAGCGCATGCCCCCCAAGCTTCATTGCATTCAACTAAGTAGATTACTGGTTACTAATAGGTGGATGGAATGAAGGTTCATTTACGAGATTGAATGAAAGAATCAACTTGAATAGGAGAGGATTTGTTTCATTTTTTAACAAGCTTGACATAGAAAAAGAACTATGCTCATGGAACCTTGTTTCATTTTTTAATGAGCTTAATAAAAGAAAAGGAATTATGCTCTTAACTCACTAATTCATTTTTTGAAGAGGTTGACACAGGAAAAGAACCATCCTCATACTTGATTCATTTTTTAATGAGGTTGACACAGGAAAAGAACTGTCCTCATGGGTCTGTTTCATTTTTTAACAAGGTTGACACAGTAAAAGAACTGTCCTCATGAACACCTGTTTCATTTTTTAACGAGGTTGAAACAGTAAAAGAACCATTCTCATGAACATGTTTCATTTTTTAACGAGGTTGACACAGTAAAAGAACTCTCCTCAAGGACACCTGTTTCATTTTTTAACGAGGTTGACACAGGAAAAGAACCATCCTCATTAATCACTGATTCATATTTTAATGAGGTTAACATAGTAAAAGAACTATCCTCATGGTAACTATCAATCTACTCTCTACAGTCTACCTACATAACCTACTGATTCATTTTTAAAGAGGTTGAAACAGTAAAAGGAACTCTCCTTTTTAATAACAGATTAATTTTTTAACAAGGTTGACACAGTAAAAGGAACCTTCCTCTTGACCCACGAATTCATTTTTTAATGAGGTTGACACAGTAAAAGGAACTTTCCTCTTAGTGACCTTGTCATGGCTTCCAACTGGAAGAAAGACATGACAAGGGACACTCCTCGATCATGGCTTCTAAAAGGTCTTCATCAGATGGAAGAACAATTCTCTGGAAGGAACACATGTCAAGGGACTCAAAAGGGATAGGAACATCGTGTTCAAATAATCCCATAGATTTTTCCATGTCAATTGCCGGATCTAAGTTAAAGGAAGTCGAGCAAACAGTGAGAGGCTCGCTTGCATTGGTAATTGAAAACATGGGACTGGTTGCCACACAATTAACCCGTGGCGGAGTAGATACCACTTTAGTATAAGGAACATTTAGGGGTGTCAGATTATTGGTAGTCGAATCAATACTAGCGAATGAAAGTTGGTCAACATTCATAATGTTTCCATTGTGAGGGAAAGACATCATGCGAAAGAGTTTCGATACGATAGCTTTCATTGCATAGACATAGTCTCGCCCAAGGAGTAAATTGAAATCCAAGGGGCCTTAAACTACCATAAGATCAACACAGACATTTTTACCTTCCAAGGTAATATGATACTTAGGAAGGATCACTAATGGTTCTGTTAAAAGCTGACATATTCTACATAACAGGCACAAGTTGAGGGGAACCCAAAGCTTTCCAAGCAGTTGAGGATAAAATACTAACAAAAGCACCTTCATCTACATGTGTGTGATGTGAATTTTTACCACAAACCTTCAAAATGATTTGGAAAGGGATGGAGGAAGGAAGATGAGGTTCTTTCAATCTATTCCAATCAAAGGAAAAGACCTCAATACTTGGAGGGGGTTCTATAGAAATAGGTGAAATGCCCCCTAGCGTAGAAGAATATGATGTAACAAGAAGAACATGAGAGGTATGAAGTGCACTCTCTATAGGGAGAATGTGATCGACCGAATGTGAAATTGAGTGGACCACTTGTTCAACTAATGGATCATCAACCTCAATGATATCAGTTTCACTCTTTAATGGAAGAGTGGGATTGACTGTACTTGGAATTACATGAATCACTCCATCAGTTGACGGTAGTTTGGGAGAAATTCTACGGTAACCGGTTGGAAGTTTTTGCTGTGGAAGAATAACGTTTTCCAACAATTTTGAGGCTTCATCCATGTGAGGGAAAATGTGAGTTTGATGACTTCCTTTGCATAACCTACAAGGAAACCTAACTTTACCCTTTTTCCCAAGAACCTGATTATCACTAGTTGATGGATCAACAATAAATTGATGAGATTTTTCTGACCATACTTCCAAGACGTTAGGAATACCAGGAAAATTGATAAGGAAGTGGTCACCCTTACACAAATTGCAAGGGAATTTGGGTTTACAATGCATGTTGGAGGTTTCCTCAACACTACTAACACTTACATCCATGGTTGACTGGTTGACTTCTTTCTTATTTTGCTTCCTCTTCTTCTTCCCTTTATTCTTCTTCTTAGCCACCTGGTTACTAGCGTCAAGGCTTTTACCAAGTGAAGAGGAAGAAAAGGAGGAAGAAATATTGGGCGAAGAAGGTAAAGGGTCAACATGAGGTTGGTGATTTTGAGATGGTGAACTCTGTTGAGGTGAAGCATCCGGTTGAGGTGGAATAATTGGAATATTCGGGGCCAACGAAGTTGAAAATAACCATATCGGTAAACCTATTGTAAATCTAGGTAATGAAAATGTAGCCATATAAGGAGGACCAAAATTTCCAAAGCAAGGAAAATTACTAGGATTATCATTAAGAGGGGTTCCTTAGTTGGTAAATTCTGGAACAGTTTCCATTAGAATCAACTTCATTGAATTTTATTAACAATTTAAAACTAAAATTAACAATTCACAATTCGCACCTAACAATTAAAATTCACATTCACACCTATGGTCTCTAAAAGTAAAAACAAACAAATGAACATGCGCTAACAAATCTAGGAGTCAAACCACACACAAACAGTAGATTCCCGCACTAAAAAGACTAGTTGGTGATGAAATCCAACATCGTAGAATTTTAATGCAGAAATGGTGGTTGGAACAATTACCCCGACAACCTATTTTAATGAAACAGACCGGTGCAAGTTTCTCCACTATGCCATCTCAAGTGAAGATAACCCTCCAGAGAGTCCAAGTGAGTCTAGTCGACGTCTGCTCTAGGTACAGTGGGACCTTCCCTACACCGTCACCTTGGGAAAGAATCCTAAAGTTTATGGCCACTATGGTCACCAATAGGAACAAATATACCTGGGGGAACAGTCTACGATCTGATACACACGTAAGGGCAGAGTAACAAAGCTCAATCCCCTTGAAGGCTCCTTGAAATAATCCAAGTTTACCGGCAAGTGACCCTAGTCTCCTCGACAATGGTCAATTCGAAGTTTACCGTTGTTAATACATGTATATCTTCTATCGTTCCCAATGAGGAAGGATTTATTACCTCACTGGTTCGGATATGATCTTGTGCTTGACTCCTTTAGGAGGAGCTTCCTAGAGCATACATGCTACTATTGGAATTTTCCTACCATGAGATCGACTACTTGTTTGTTTTACTGTCTTGGAGAGTTAACTAAAACCTATTCCAAGACACTAGCCTAAGATATGTTGGTGGAAAGAGCCCTAAAAATGTAAAAATTACTAGATGAATTTTATTAAGTGATGTGTTATTTAGGCTGTTATTACTCAAAGGGTAAATGGATATGAAACCAATGGTGTTATGGCCTGACCCAAAACTTAATGCAATCAAATATGATAATGTAATATTTTCAATTATATGAATCCTAACTAAAGTAAGGAGAGAGTTTCCATTCACTTCCAACAATCCAAAAAATTGATCAATAAACTAAAATATAAAAAATTCTCTAATGCACTAATTTCATCAAGAAAAACTAATGCTAATCAATTCCAATTTTTTTTATTTTTATGTTTTTAAAATAAGCATAAAACATGTAAATTCAAATCAAAGAAACTGATCTAAATCTACAATTGATTTTTTCAGAATGTAAACTATGCAAATTTAATCTATGCACAATTCACTTGAAAATTATGCAAATGTAATCTATGCACATTTTTCATTTGAAAATTATGAAAATGAGAATTCTAATTATGCAAATGTGATCTATGCAAGAGAATTCCTAGACACAAGATGATTTTAATGTAATCTAAGAACCAATCAAGTGTAAGTAAATAAAATTGGGTGAGAATTCCAAAGGTAAAAAAATAAAACACTCAAAGGCGATTAACACTTAGACACAATTTAGACCCCCCCGGTCAAATGAGGGGGGAATTTTTTTTGCAAAAACAAAAGAAAAAAAATGAAAAATTGTTAAGAGACTGAGACAAACCTCAAAGTAATGACCAAAGGAAATCAAATTAAGAATTTCTCAAATATAATATTTAAAACACCCAATTAATTTAACGAAGACTGATGAGATTGTAAGAGTTGCTGAAAGAAATTCACACAAGGCTTTCTGACAGAAAATACAAGTCTGGGTATATACTGAGAATCTTGCAAGCTGATCCTAGAAAAGAGAATTTTAAGTCTTCCAAAAAAATTTCTCAGGGTCTACAAGTTTCAGTGTAAACAGGTGCGGTGACGCACTATTTATACAGGAAAACAACGGAGATGACCGCACTGCGCCTAAAGACAAAGTGCGGAGACTAGAAAAATTAAAGAAAAATAAAAAATTCTAAAGCACTTTTCAGGGATTCTGCAGGAATAAATTACCCAAGGCAGTATCAATCAATCAAAATCAAAAAATAGTTTCACAAGTCAAAAAAAAAAAAAAACTAAGTTCAAGATCCAATCCCCAGCTAAGTCACCATTTTGTTAGGCGGATAAATCATTCTTGCGAACAAGAAAGATCTCCCTAGTATCACAAGGATAACTAGAAACAATCAGGACAAAATTAAACTACTTTCTCTAGATTATATATGATTTAGAATTTTCTATGATGAAGAAAGGACCTACCTGTGGTCCAATGCTAGTTGAATTCTTCTTTCCAGTCGCTCCAAGAAGTCACCTCTTAAGATCTGCAAACAAAGACATGAAAGAGAATCAAAAGCACCTGCAACATAAAATGATTCAGAAATCAAAAATCTATCTTAATGATCAAGGAATTTAAGAAATAAGTCATTTAAGTAGACATATAAACAACTTATTGAGAAAACAGGATCCAATTGTATTATCTTTAAATAAAAGAAGGAATCTTACAACCACGTTCACCTTGATGTCGTACAGATCCATCCGGGGTCCGGAACAAGCATTTCCTCTACTTTGACAAGCCTTTGTACTCTCTCAACTAACATATGCATGAGTGTGTAATCGTTCCCATATGACAATCAATTAAGAGAATCTGAGTTTCTCCCGCATTTCTCCTCAAAAAATCTCAAAGCCTAACTCCCCTTGAGGCTGAACTATGGCCTCAATTTATAGCAAAAGAGAATAGGTTGTAGCTCCAAATAAGAGGGGATAGAATCATCTTTCAAGGGATTAAGTTCCACATACTAAGGGGTAGGCTCCTTTAATGGAGGGATGAATGTACATGAAAGGAGCGAACTTTCCACCGAATAATTGCTTCCAGAAGCTTCCAAATTCAACCAGCTAGGCTTCCAAATTTTACTTCCACCTTCACTTTAACTTTTACAGGATTCCACACCTTTAATGAAGAAAAAGTGCGGACGGTTCCACATTTTCTAGAAAAAACAGATGCGGCACCGCAGGTAATACTAAGAGAAAGTGCGGTGCAAGTATTTTTATGCCTTTTATAAGCTTTTCTCTCAATTTCAAGGCTTGGTTTTAGGAACTTGATGTTTGTAGACTTCTAAGGGAGTATTGTATGACTAATGATGAACCCATACAGACAGTAAAATGTCATGGTGACAATTTTTAGTGTAACACGCAGAGAAAGAACTTAACGGAAACTAAATCGAATAATGCATGTAACATCAATAACAAATAATCCGTATTAATATGAGAAAAATTACAGAGCCAAAGTAATGTTTTTCTCCACTAACATTTCAACCTCAAGGGCCAAGAACTATATAGTGGTTACATATCATTAAAATGAGGAATGGATCAGTCATGAGAATCTTATGATTATCATGCTAATCAAAATAGAATACATATGGTTAGAACCACTTCTTAATAAAAGTCTGACTGGAAAATTACAGATTACAATCAAAACCACCTAGAGGCTGTTATCCAAAAATACAATACTTAAAAACTTCTACAAATATCATGATAAATAAAAACTGTAGCGTAACATCTAGAGGATAGGTCAACATCAGGAGTTGATGAGATCCAGTCAGCAGTACAATTGTAATAGTAGTTCGCCAACATGTCTGTAACAACATGGTGTAAAAGCTTCATGGTGTAAAAAGCTAATTGTATCAACACACCCTTAACTGCTCCTGTATACCTCATGCTCAGGATATTTTGTGCCAAAAATGGCATATGGAAAGACAACAAAAGACCATATATCTTCTCCAAACATTCATCCTCAGTTAGTCATAAAAAGGCACGATACATCATAATAATTGATGAAATGGAAGAGTAATGAAAAGAAGGTGAAACAACGCAAGTTAATATAGAATGGTAGGAAAAAGAGGCAAAGATAGTCCCGATGGTTATAATCATGAGGTAAAATAGGGGAAACAAATGTAGGAAAAGTGTGCAAAACCGGCACCCAACATCTCCCCCCAATTGAAGCACTTGCATGTCCTCATGCAAAATCTCATATCTCATGGGAATATCTCCAATGCAGGTCAGTGAGATCATAAGCGCTAACTATATCTTCATCTGCAGACCTATATCCCTGATTGTCCATTAGCTGTCGTACCCCTGACTCTGATTCATACTTGCTCAATTCATAATTACTCTGATAATCCTCAATTGGTAGCTAGATCAAAGGAAACTTGAATCTCAATCCGAGCCAAAAAGCACCAAGGGATTGTACTATCTGTGCATATGATGTTACATGTGTAACATCCACCACAAAATTCTAGAAGGCAAATGGATCCCCATTCAGTAGCTCAGCACTGCTGGCTTTCGTGTATTTCAAGCACCCAGTTAAGGCTCGAATCTCCGTCATTGAGAACTGATTGAGGCAGAAGTTAACAATCCTTCTTCTGTAAGTGGCAGTCGGTTCCCTTATCCCAGGAGTACTCAAAATTCTTCTAAATTCCCACCTTAACTCGGCGACCCATCCTGGTTCTACCTGGACCCATAACGCCATCTTCTCCTCATTAGCATCTATAGATTTGATGGCCAAATTCCACTCAATCTGATTCTTCATAAAGGACACAAAAGCTCGCAACTGCAGATCCCCCATACAGGAGAATATCGTCACAACCATTTTCATACTCACATGCTCACAAATGATATTGTGTAAGAATAACTCACATGGCAGGCTTTGCTCATCAAAATCGGAGGCATGAAAAAAATCTAAAAATGTGTGAGTGGAAGAACATAGATAGGGTCTATCCTCCATAACAGCTTTCATGTGGAACAGGATGTAGTGTTCCCATAGAAAAATGGGGTAGGATGGGGAAGGTCACCTGCACCCCAACAAATTTAGGGTGAGATCATGAATTTTTTGCTTATCTATGGTAAGATCCTGAACCTGCTACTATAGCAGCAGCATCTATTCCTCCTGCTTATTCAGGGTTTCCTTCTTCTTATAATTTTCCCATCCTTTCTTCAACTCTTCTTTCATCCATCTTTCATGTAGGGCGTCTATCTCCCTTTGATCTTCTTTCGGCAAAATCGTCCCCTCTCGAAGGGAGATTGCTTCCTGTTTCCACTTCTGTAATTCAGAAATTAACAAGATTTTCTTAGAACTCCTTCCCGAGATGGAACCCGACATTCTTCTTCATTCAATATCAACATCAATAATGGGTGTAAAAACCTCTGCTGCATGGGGTTGTTCCACCTCTGCTGTTGGTTCTTGTGTAACAACAGCTTCCTCAGTGGGTTCTTGTGTATCAACCCTTTCATTTCCACCCAGAGTAGCCTATGTGTCCATTGTTGTTTCTTCTATAATAGCAGGGGCCTCCACAAGTTCTTGTGTATTGGCCTCTAGGTAAATTACTATAGGAGGCTATGCTTTAACTGCTGGTTCTTGTGTAACAATAGTATCCTTAGCAAGTTCTTGTGTAACAGCCTCCTATTGTTCCATTTCTGTTTCCATTGGGTTGATGTTTTCCCCACAGACCTTATATCCTGTCATTGTTAGTTCTTGAAAACATGTCGGGCATACAGACACCAAGATTTACTTTCCCTTATATAATCTTTGCTTCAATTCTTCATTTTCCTTTCTTAGATTTTCAAGTTCTAAAAATAGGACATGATTTTCGTCCTTACCTGATGAGGAGGGTTGCCTTTCTTCTTCTGATACTTCTACTTCTTTCTGCTTTCAAGCCGTAGGAAAAGGTTCTATGGGTAGGCTAACTTTCACCCTCTATTTTAGTTTTCTATCCCCAATTGGTTCATTAGTGGGTTCTTTCCCAATTCCGACTTTGGCAGGCCAAGTCTAGGTTTTCGCTTCTGCCTGACTTCCTCTTGAAGTTGAAACCTGTTTTCCCCAGCTTGTCCTCAGCCTCTTTCGCTTGAATTCTTCCCAGGTCCTTTCTTGCTGGCTTAGGGAATCCAACAGGATCAATTTGATGAGTCCATGATTGGTCACATATGCTTCCGGACGTGCTGTTGTCTTTACTGTTGCCGCCATATGCTTAATGTTCCCTAATAACTAGAATGGAAGATTAATATTTTGTTGGTGCCAAAGGTAATTAAGTAGAGGGAAGTGATAATTAAACACTATCATGGATCTTTCCTCACAAGTGATGTATTTGATTAAACCCAAGGCGACATCTGTCCATGGCTGAGGGAGTGATAACTTGTCAATTCCTCTCCCTTTCTTCTCCAAAATTTCTTCTCCTTCTAGGAAGTCTTCTTTCAAGGAGGGGTCATTGATTTTTCTGTTAAATGACCTCCGTCCCTCTACTGGAAATTTATTTACTTAGGCAATTACCTCTTTATTCATGTCAATTTGTAGGCCCCTAACTTGGGTTTGGTTTTTATTCAAATTTTGAGTGAATTCGATTGCAACTGCCTCATCTGAGCCTCCCAGCTTCTGGAAATACTCAATCTATCCAACATATCTAAATATATGGTAGGCTTCTGGACAGTTCTGCAAGGCGTCCATAGAATCCAGCTTGTGCCTGACTACTGCTCCACCCATCTTGTTTTTGTTTCTGAATTCACTTCTTACTGCTCAACCCACTATAATTTCACTGCACTGCTCACTTCTTATCGACGTCTCTACTTATCCCAATTGACGATTTTGAAATGAGGATACAAGGCTTCAGTCGAGGAGGTCGATGGGAGGTGACAGGTTTTACAAATTACTGAATCGTACCTCACACAACTCTTCATAAATGTCTTGTTACGAAAATTAATTGGTTCTAAGTACACATGCTCTTTCCAGCCGGATTTAGTCATCATTGGAATTTGTGTTATTAATTGGGTGCATGCGAATTTGATAGAGGTTTATGACTACAGATTTTTTCAATGATTTCAAGAATATCCCCTCCCCCGCCTTAATGGTGATAGCCGCCCACAGCGTTCACGGGAATATCATTACTTTTTCCAAAAATCACCAAATCATAAATGATGACGTTACCTTTTGAATGACATACCTGAGGTGACGTGGAGGAAGATTTCAAATTGGTGGGTACTGCTTATAGTTCTCATGGCAGTTGCATTTTGCTAGCACAATTATTATTGTTATGCGACGAAACATGTGAAATAGTGTTCGTGGCTGTCGGCTGTTACGTGTGTAACATCGAAGACAACCTTCAGATTATTCTTAAAAAAAACATAATAACTAGGAGAAATCGATACAGAACGAAAAATCAAATGAATACCATCATCTTATAAAATGTATCAGGATGGGAGGATGATGTTTCAGGAAGAAAAATATGGGTGTAACAGCCACCACAGTAGTGGTTTTCAACTGTTACCAACTGTCTGACTGTGCCCCAGAAATAGGTTTTCACAGTTAGATTTATTATTTTATTTTATTTTATTTTGTTATTGTTATTATTAATATTATTATTTCATTTTTAACAGGTGTAACAACTGCCACAAGGGTGGTTTTTAGCTGCTAAACTTATTGGAATTTCAAATTTCAGGCTGCACAAGAGAATGTTCCCTTGCTGTTGTAACATGAAGATCGGAGTCTGTGACAATGTTAACAAATGATTCCTTCAAAGTGGGTTGATGATATAACCTTAGAAAATTCCTATTAACCAGTAACAGTGTCTTAGCATTGTCGATGGTGACCAATTGTACAGTCCCATTGTCAAATACCATGTCCACTTCGTAAGTACCTAGCCATCTAGTGCAAATCTTGCATTTGAAATCCTTGTACCTCAAATCATACAAAAGAGCCAAATATGCTTTCTGGAACTTTTTCTTCTTAATAAACCCATCTTTCCATCTAGCTCTTTACTGTTGAATGATATTTCTCTGTTGAATAGCAGCCAATCGTTTCTCTTCCAACTCATTGAGTTAGTTCAATCTTTGTGCCTGTGTTGTACTTAAGTCCAGATCAACCTGCAATTCTATTCTTAATGTCTTTATTTTAAACTCTATGGAGAATAGAGGATTCTTACCATACACCAGTTCATATGGTGAGAAGCCTGTAGTATTCCTCCATGTTTTTCTATAAGCCCATAGTACCTCTAGAATTTTCTCGGCCTAATTTCTTCGGTGACTGGCTACTGTCTTTGTTAAGATTCCCTCAATGCCTTTATTGGTGCTTTCTACTTGACTATTTTACTGTGGGTGATACGGTGAAGTAATTTTGTGATGAATTTATAATTTTCAACCAAATTCTTGGTCAAATGAGATGTGAACTGAGGCCCCCCTTCTGTCACTATCTCTTTGGGTATCCCGAAGCAAACAAAAATATATTCAAATAGGAAGTCTGAAACAACCTGCTCTGTTGCTCTAATTAGTGCCTTTGCTTCAACCCACTTTGTGACATAGTCGGTGCAGACCAATATATATGATTTTTGTTGTGATGAAGGATTAATTGGCCCCACAAATTCTAGGGCCCATTTCTAAAATGGTTCTATCACTATTTAAGGCTGTAACAACATCTCATCTGATTTCATAGGTAGGCCCATCCTTTGGCAGCTATATAGTTGACTAGTAGTACCCTGTTGAGAGTACTTTATATCCTGTCATTTTTTCAGTGAAGTTCCCTCCATAGGGTTCCTCATGACAAGCCTTGAATATATCAAATACCTCATCTTCTATAACACATCACCTAATCTGAAAGTTTGGCCTGATGTGATAGAGATTGCCTTCTATCCAGGAGTAGGTAGCACTCTGCTGTATAATCTTCCTCTATTTGGAAGACAAAGAGTGTGGGATTTTTCCTGCAGCAAGGTAATTGGCTATATCTGCATACCACGGTGAGTGAGTAGAGATGGAAAAAAGATATTCATCTGGAAAATAATCCTCAGTGGTAGCGCAATCATCACTTATAGTTAATCTAGAAAGAAAATGAGAAACTACATTATATTTTCCGGGTTTATCTAAAATAGTAACATCAAATTCTTGTAACAGAAATAACCATCGTGTAACTCTACCATTAGTAATAGGTTTGTTCATCAAAAATTGAATTGTAGCATGTTCATTGTGTACAAATATTTGATACCCGATGATGTAGTGTTGAAATTTGTTGATAGCATGCACTACTACTAGGAATTCCTTCTCAGTAACAGTGTAGTTGAGTTTTGCTGGAGTTAAGTTCTTACTGATGTAATAAATGGCGTAAGGTTTCTTCTCCTCTAGCTACCCAAAAATAGCAACCACAACTATGTCAGATGTGTCTGTAGCGATATGAAATGGAAATCTCCAGTTTGGTCCTCGTAAAACAGGTGTTGTTGTTACATAATTCTTTAACTTCAGAAAGGCCTTCTCAGACTTCCCCGTCGACACAAATTCTGCATCCTTCATGAGAAATGAAAACATAGGAGATGCAATCTTTGAAAAGTTCTCTATAAATCTCCTATAGTATCCTACATGTCACAAAAAAATACGTACCTCTTTTGGAGTCTTAGGGGTCTGGATTTTTGAGATTACCTCAATTTTTGTAGGATCTACCTTGATTCCATCTGCCGAAATGAAATGTCCCAACAAAATTCCCTCAGTCATCATCATGTGGCATTTCTCCATGCTCATAGCAACATTATTTTGTTCACAACGTTCCAACACTTTTTCCAAATTAGCTAATGCTGTCTCAAAGGCATCCCCGTAGGGCGTAAAATCATCCATAAACATTTCAAGGTAGTCATTCAAAAGATCGTAAAAAATACTCAATATTTTCCTCTGAAAAGTCATTGGTGCATTACAGAGGCCAAAAGGAAGGACTCTGTATGCAAAATTACCCCATGGGCAAGTGAAGGTTGTCTTGTCTTGGTCTTCTGGGGAAATATGTGTTTGATTATAGCCACTAAACCCATCTAGGAATGAAAAAAAAAATTTCCTAGAGAGAGTATCCAAGACTTGATCAATGAATGGTAAAGGAAAATGGTCCTTTTGAGTATCCTTGTTAAGCTCTCTATATTCTACACAGACTCTCCATTTGTCATTATTTTTCGGAAATATGACAAGCAGAGACACCCACTGGCTATCAGAAATGGGGTAGATGAAATTAGCATTAAGGAGTTTCTTCAATTATTCTTTCACTATCTCCTTAAGTGCGGGGTTCATTCGACACTATGCTTGTCTAACTAGTTTTCAATCCTCTTTAAGATAAATGCAGTGATTGCATAGGCCAGGATGGATTCCTTTCATATTCGTATATTCCCATGCAAATGCCTTTTTATATTTCTGTAACAGCTGTATCAACAATCTATTTTTTTCAACAATCAGGTTAGGATTGATGTTTAAACATTTCCCAGGTTCAATTTCAATGGGACTGCTGATAGTATGTGGAGTAGTTTTCAAATGTTCAATAATTGCATCATCTACCTCATCTTCTTCCCCCAGATCTCTAATGGAGGCAATAGAGAGTGAATTACTAATAAAACCATTAATGATGTCGTCGTTTGTTTCATCCTTAAAGTATTGTGCTTTTCCAAGTGTAAGAAGAGGTACGAAAATATCAAATTCAGATTCAAATTCATCCCACCAGGACTACTCAAATCCATATGAGGTTTTTCTGGGGTTAAATATTTAGGTTCTGAGTGTCCTGCCCATCTAATATCACCATATATATAGAATTACATCCGATATATGCATCTGCAGTGGCTAGCCATGGTCTTCCCAAGATTAAAGGATGACCCCCCAGGTTGGATTTAGTTTGTAAAATGAGAAAATCAGTTGGATAATTCCAAGAAGCCACAGTGATAACCACATATTCTATCATTCCCTTAGGCTTGACACAGGACCTATCTACTAATTCAATCACTGTAGGTGTAGGTCTAAGTACATGAAGTCCTAGGGAGATGAAGAGGTCTTTAGTCATGACATTAATGGATGCCCCTAGATCAATCAAAGTATTTTTTATAGGTTTATCGTCAATATGGACAGTCACTGTAGGGTTCCCTAGGTCATTATATTTAGTTAAAAAAGCTTGATCAATCATGAGATCAGACAGTTTGCCCATTACATGGATAGTAGTAGGGTCTTTAGGTTTTCTTCCAGGATTTTTGAGGCATTGATCCCTCACTGTTTTAGCATAGATAGGTACTTCCTTAAGAGCTTGTAACAACGAAATTTTCACATACAAATTTTGCAGTTCCTTAAGGAATTCAGATTCATGCTGTGAGGCTTGCCCAGTTTCAGTTAATCGTTGAGGGTATGGAGGATTCTAAATGCTAACAGGTGAGTCATCTATCATAGATGCACCAGCCTTTCTCGGATTGGCTGTTGTATAAAAATTAGACCCTCCCAAGCTGGCTGCTATAGGTGTAAGAGTGGGTGTTGTATCAAATGTTACATGTGTAATAGCTGCCTCAAAATCGCCCGTATCCTTTCTAAGTGACTCACATTCTTCAGTAATAATGGGAGTATGTTCAGATATGATTACTTTCCCTGATAAAAGCTAAATATCGTTAGGTCCAATAGGAGTAATAAGATAAGTATGGAGGGTAATCGAAGCATCCATGCTCTGGGCTGCCTTATTATTCAGATTGGGGTTAGGTTGCACAAGTAATTGAGCTCGGATAGAAGGTGTAGGATTTTGAATATAAGGTAGTTGTAACTACTGTTACAGTATTTAGTGCAGGAGGTACTGGACCTTGGCCATTAATTCTCCAATTATGAGCCCAAGGATTGGGTTGTGATGGGGGGTATTGCATTGGTGGAGGATACGACCACTGGTTCCATGGTGAAGGAAATTTTGTTGAGGAAGGAGTAGGATACTGCCATGGATATTGTTGAATATTATATACATTATTCCAAGGATAAAAAGAGGGAAAATATGAAGGCATACCTGTAGGTCGTGACTTCCATAGTCTCTTTGATCCGATGAAATAAGAAGACTAGACATCCTCGCTTGATTCTTGAAGTATCGCCTTCAGTCTGGGAAATTTAGGACATTGATTCATAGAATGTGCCAACTCACATGTATTGCACAGACTAGCTCTATTCAGTCCACATTATCTTTCCAAATGTTTCTTTTTTCATCGGGGATAGAATATTGCTAAGGTTGCTTCAGCTTCTGCTTATGCTTTCTTAACTTGTACCGTAGTGATATGGGAAGAGAGAGTGCTAAGGAAGTCAGTTTTAAAATCCTCAAATAGGTTTCCTATCTCTTCTCTGGTTACTTCTCCACTCGTGGACTTATATATCCAGACTGAAGGGTCCCGAACTGAACTTCTCGCTTTGAGCGGTCCTCTTGAGCTACGCAGGCAAAGATTCATTATTTCATCAAGCGATTATTGCAATATGTCCCCTTTTCCAAATAGGTTCAAATTTTCTAGACATTCATATCTTATACCTCTTAAGAATATTGGCTTTAGAATTTCCAGGTCTAGGTTACTGAACTTAGACCTTGTAAATTGTAATTAAATCGCTCCATATAGTCATCCAGGCTCTCTTCCTCCTTCTGTGCAATTATGAAGATCTCTTCCTTAAGATCCTTGGTTCGACAGTAATCCTTATACTTAAAGAGAAAGGCCTCCCTCAAGTCATTCCAAGTTCAAATCGTGCCAGCACCCAATCTCATGAGCCATCTTAATGCTGCTCCTTTCAGAGTAGTAGGGAATAATTTCAGCTTCTGGGCGTCTCAACTGTAGTCATAACCTCTACACAACACATCGAATTCGAAAAAAAAGGTATCAGGATCTTCAACAGCCATCCCTTGAAAGGATGGTAGGTATGATAAAGGAATATTCTTCATAGGAGCCTCATCCTGTATTAACACTAACGGAAATTCAAAAGTAACAGAGCTATCTGTCTTGACATTCTCGTCCCCCATGGCTGATTCTTCCTGATGGGATGAACTGACCTCAGAGTGTGTTTTGGGTGCTAACAGATGTCTTTAAAAACTCCTAATTTCCTCACATTAATTATCAACCTAGGTAAGTCCTTTTATCTCAAGCGTGTACACAATATGTGCAAGCTATACATGCAAAGGGTAATGCTAAAATCAATCGTTTCATATAGATGCAATCATAAATATTGAAGCTTTAAAGAAAGTGATTCATCTAAGCATTATAACCCAAAACTATGATTCAATATTAATTCAGCTAATTCAAATGACAATCAACCGAGAGCACTGAAGCATTAACCGAGCTCTTTCAGCTGGATTTAAACTATCGAACAGAAGGAAGGCATTGGAAATAACTGTCTACACATTTAATAATTAAAACCAGTTTTGTTAACTAGCAACTAATAAATTGGAAATGCGTATTCAAAGGAATAAATACCAGAAATTCGAATTATCAAGAGTACTTCAACTGCAAAGCAAAAAATCATAATACACTTGCAATAAACGAAAAATTATAACACAGATAACATCAACAAATCCACCAGAGACCGGTCCCTTAGCCACTGGTGAACATTGCTTAACTACTCCAGAATAGTTGAATAAACAACAACACGAATAATGTATTAATCATAGCAGTCAATCGACATTAAAATACAATATTTTCATTCAGAAATACATTCTGTGAATTGCAATTACGAATTATATAGAAATGAAAGATATGTCGTTCATGATCCTTGAGAACTAGCTCTCCCTATCCCTTTATAGCTAAAAGGAAAGATAAGTGTGATCCCTCAGGATCAGGAGATCCTGAGGCATCCACGAAAAAATGCTATCCTCGAGTATTTTGTTCATTCCTGCGCTATCCTTACTGATTCTGTTGAGATTCAACAAGATGATGAGCTTAGTGAAAAGAGTCGACTTCACTAAGTGGGCCCGTAGACTATTTTTGGTGCAAGTCTTTTTTTAGACTATGTCAATTTTTAGAGATGATGATCATATTTCAGAATTTGCAGGATGCTATTTGTGGATGGTTGATCAAGTTGGAAAAATATATGAAACTCTGTTTTTATAGTATTGGACGAAGTCTATTTATAGATCACCGATCTAAAAATAGATGCATGTCGATTATTATTAGATCTTAATAATAATCAGACTCTAAACAACAACTTATTCTCTTGGAGCACTTTGTTTCAGTGAAAAGATGTGGTAGATTAGTGGAATGAGGGAATTACGCAATTCCCAAGGGCAACTGGAAGTTCATGCATGGAGTATTTAGTTAGAACTCAAGTGGCAAAGTTATGATAGAGTTGGAAGAGTAGTTATGGAGCTGTATTTATTTTAACTCAATTAGACTCGGTTGAGCTAGTTGTGTCTAGTCAAACTGAATGATACATTAGTGAGACTGGAGTGAATTAATTAGTTAATTAATTCACAAATAATAACTCATTAATCAACTAAACAATACAACAGTTAACTACAGTGCATGGAAGTTCTAGTGGAGACCCAGTGGAGAGATAGGTGAAAGGGCAAGATAGACTATCTGTTCTGACTATAGTGATGCATTGATTGCATCACACACACATTGGAGTTGCAAATGAGGATTGCAAATTCAAGGCAAGATTAATTCGAATTCATTCAGAGCTATTCTTCAGCAGGGATTGCGCATTGGAGGCAGGCTAGCAAGAGGGCAGAGATCGGTGCATAGATTTGCAAGATTGTTCCTGATTAGTGTATGAAAATTGTACTGTATTGAGAGCTTGATAAGCTTTGTATGAGGATTTTCATATGATTCCATGATACATAATATATATTTTGGGTTTTTAGCTTCAGGCTTTCCCGGTTAAAAACAACTGTTTTATGTGCGATTGATTTTATTTATGCTTCACATGTGTGTACAATTAATTTTCTGCAATAGATTAACAGTGGAATGATTTTGTATCTTGCAAGAAGTTAAATATTGTGAGATCAAGGGAATCTAGGACATATGCATGCTTAAATTATATAATTTCTACATGGTATCAGAGCATTGTTAATTGAATATTTCAATTGTGAAGTGAGTTTGTGCTGGTGGACAATTCGAATTTGCTACAAAAGATTCTTAGTGCAGAAGTTGAGTATACATTGCAATGACCTTCAATGGGTTGTGATTGGAGTATGCCCTTGATGGGAGCTTGAATTACATATCCTGGAAGGACAAGATGGAGGCGGTGCTGGAGGATAATGCACTAAAGGAGTTCATTGATAGCGATGTTCCTAAGCCAGGATCTGGCGATGCTGCATTACTTGATGCATGGCAAAAGAAGATATAAAATATGAGAAGAATTCTGTTGGAAGGTGTGAAGGACCATATTGCGTCCAGCCTTCATGGGAAATACACTCCATTATGAATGTGGAAGTCTTTGATAGACTTGTTCCAAAGCAGAAGTGACCAGAGGAAGTTGGCGCTTAAAGAAAAGCTCAGAAAAATAAAAATGGAGAAGGGCGATAGTATTCCAAAATACCTCACGAAGTTTGTCCACTGCAAGGATGAACTGGGAAGTGTGGGGGTTACTATTGATGATGAATACTTGGTGAGCTTGGCTCTCCTTGGGCTTCCGAAGAGTTGGCATAGCTACGAAGATTCTGTCAATGGACGGGAGAAACTGCCGGGATGGGAGCGACTTTGGTTTGATCTTTTGCAGGAGGAGATAAGGTAGGGTACCAGGGATGAATCTTCATCGAAGAATGAAGATGAAGAGAATTTCACTTTGGCTGCCAAAGCAAGGAAATGGAAAGGGAAGTAATTTCCTTCAAAATCCGAAGCTAAAGGCAAGAAGTAGGATTTGTCCAAAGTGAAGTGTTTTCACTATCACGAACATGGGCTTTTAGACACTAACTATCCATAGAAGAAGAAGAAGAAGAAGAAGGTTGCTCGAGCTGCAGCTGGAGAGGCCTTAGCTTCACAATTTGAACTTGATTTCTCCTTGATCACATGCTTGTTTTTAAGCTATGTGGGATCGGTGTGGTATCTTGATAGTGGTGCATCTTTCCATATGACAGGAGACAAGGAGTTGTTTAGTGACTTGGAGGAGAAGGACCTCCAGATGCATATAGAGATGGGTGACGATGGTCGGTATAGTGCGACTGGAATTGGGACCATTACCTTTGAGAGGGAGTCCGGTAATACATTCTTTTTGAACAATTTTATGCATGTTCCAGGTCTAAAGAAGAACTTGGTCTCTTTCCAATGCTGGAAGACAAAGGTTATGATGTTGTTTTCAGTGAGGGAAAAGCCTTCCTTCGACATAAAAAAATGGGACAAACCAAGAAGATAGGGGTTAAAATTAAGAATCTCTACAAGCTGTAGGTAGATGGCTACACTGCAATGGTGGGAAAATCAGAAGAAGTGGTGAGCCGGGATGAGGGCGAATTATGGCACAGGAGATTGGCCATCTTCACTATGGTGCTTTGAATATTTTGCAGCATATTTCTACTGGACTTCCCAAGGGTACTCTTGCATAGTTAGATTAGTGCAAGGGATGTACTATGGGTAAGTTTGTGAAGACTACCTTTCATGAGAAGGAGAATTGTGCTTCGGTGATCCTAGAGATAATTCACACAGACGTGTGTGGACCTTTCTTAGTTGCTTCAATAGAAAAACACAGGTATTATGTTGTATTTGTTGATGACTATTCTCGTAGATGCCGGATATTATTCATGCAGAAGAAGAGTGAAATGTTCTCAAAGTTCTGTGAGTTCAAAGCATTGGTGGAGAAGGAGTCGAGGAAGCAAATTAAATCTCTATGGAGCGATAATGGTGGTGAATACATCTTGGGCGAATTCAAAGACTTCTGTAGCAAAGAAGGAATTCGAAGAGAACTCATAGTGCCTCATAACCCACAGCAGAATGGGGTCGCGGAGAGAAAGAATAGAATGATCGTGGGTGCTGCACGAGCGATGCCGCATGACCAGGGCCTACCTATGCACTTGTGGGTGGAAGCATGCAACACTGCGGTTTATGTGCAAAACCGTTGTCCTCATAGAGTACTTGGCATGAGTACACCTGAAGAAGCTTTTACTAGTAAGAAGCCTGATATTTCTCATTTGAAGATTTTTGGCTCATCTCTTTACATTCATGTGACAAAGGATGCCAGGAAGAAGCTGGAGCCGACTGCAAAATTTGGGATATTTGTGGGGTACACAGAAACACCCCATAATTATCATGTGTATTTTCCAGATAGTCAGATGACTGTGGTGTGACGGGATATAAAATTCAATTAGGTGAAATCCATGAAGTTGTCGCTTGAGAGGGGGCTACACTTACATGCGGAGGAGGAACTTCTTGTTCCCAAAGATGAGCCTGTAGATGTGGATCACCCATAGGAGGAGATTCATGGAGTGGAGGAGTCCACTCATGCAGAACCAAACATCAGACAAGGCAGAAAGAGTACCACAGAAGCTGAGAGACTGAAGCTTGATGTGGCACAGAATTTAGGAGTCCCTACATCACAGCGCATATAGAGACAGTCACCTGACTGATTTACTGGATACATGGCTCTTATGAGCAAGTGTATCATGAAAAATCCATCTTATTTTGAAGAATTAGTGCAGGAGCCCACATGGGTAAATGCCATGGTTGAGGAGTATGACTCCATTGTCAGAAACAGTGCTTCGAAGATTATTCCAAGGCCAGTGGGAAAATCAGTTGTAGGATCAAGATGGATCTACAAGGTAAAGAAATCTACTGATGGGAGCGTCGAGAAGTATAAGGAATGATTTTTTTCTCGGGGCTTCTTACAGATCGAGGGGATTGACTATGAAGAAACCTTTGCACTTTTCGCATGATATTCTTCCATACGGACCATCGTTGTCTTCTCAGCGCAGATGGGTTGGCACATTCATTAGATGGATGTGAAGACTGTGTTCCTTAATGGGATCATTGAGGAAGAGGTGTACATTGAGCAGCCTGAAGGATCTGAGATCTTCAGCAGCGAGTTGCATGTGTGCAAGCTGAAAAGAGTGTTGTATGGGCTGAAACAAGCACCACCTGCTTGGTACACTCGGATCGACAGCTATTTCACTAGACTTGGCTTCACCAAGAGTGAGGCGGATGCAAACCTGTACCAGATTGTGGTGGAGGGTAAGCTTTTAATCACTGTTATTTATATTGGTTATTTAATACTAATGGGTGATGAGCAGTTGATATACTCATGCAAGGAAGATCTTGCAAAGGAGTTCGAGATGAAGGATTTGGGCCTCCTTCATTATTTCCTTGGATTGGAAATATGGCAGTGGGAAGGTGAACTGTTTAGGCATGCCACTACGTATGGGAGATGCGGAGAAGATTCACATGCAAGGCTGCAAGCCTATCGACACTCCTCTTCCAGAAAATTAGAAGAAAGAGGATGCTACATCGGCAGAGGTAGTGGATGCCACTGTTTATCGACAGTTGGTGGGTTCGCTCATGTATTTAGTCAATACAAGACCAGACATATGCTATGTGGTGAACCAACTTTCACAAGCGATGGTTAAGCCTACCAAGCTCTTTTGGAAGGTAGGCAAGTAAGTCCTGAGATATCTCAGGGGCACATCTGAGTATGGTTTATGGTACAGACAGACGGATGAGGTTAAGTTGCATGGCTTCACGGATGCAGATTGGGCAGGCAACCCAACAGACAGAAAGAGCGCATCAGGAGGGATTTTCAGTATCGGATCTATGACACTTTCTTGGTATAGCAGGAAAAAAATATCCGGGGCACTCAGTTCAGCGGAAGCAGAATACATGGCAGCAATTCAAGATGCATGTGAGGCTCTCTGGATGAGGAAGATTCTGGTTGGTTTGTTCGGTTCATATTTAGATCCCATGTCGATTATTATTAGCTCTTAATAATAATTAGACTCTAAACAACAACTTATTCTCTTGGAGTGCTTTGTTTCAGTGTACAAATGTGGTAGATCAGTGGACTGAGGGAATTACGCAATTCCCAAGGGAAAGTGGAAGTTCATGCATGGAGGATTCAGTTAGAACTAAAGTGGCAGAGTTATGACAGAGTTGGAAGAGTAATTTATGGAGTTGTATTTAGTTTAACTTAGTTAGACTCAGTTGAGCTAGTTGTATCTAGTATAACTGAATGATACACTAGTGAGAGTGGAGTGAATTAATTAGTTAATTAATTCACAAATAATACTCATTAATCAACTGAAAAATACAGAAATTAACTACAGTGCATGGCAGTTCCAGTGGATACCCAGTGGAGAGATAGGTGAAAGGGCAAGATAGACTATCTGTTGTGACTATAGTGATGCATTGATTACATCACACACACATTGGAGTTTCCAATGAGGATTGTGCAGTCAAGGCAAGAGTAATTCGAATTCATTCAGAGCTATTCTTCAGCAGGGATTGCACAGTGGAGGCAAGCTAGCAGGAGGGTAGAGATCGATGCATAGATTTGCAAGATTGTTCCTGATTAGTGTATGATGGTTGTACTATACTAAGAGCTTGATAAGATTTGTATGAGGATTGTCATATGATTCCATGATACATAATATATAGTTGGGGTTTTCAGCTTCAGGCTTTCCCGATTAAAAACAACTGTGTTATGTGCGATTAATTTTATTTATGCTTCACATGTGTGTGCAATTAATTTTCCGCAATAGATTAACAGTGGAATGACTCTGTATCTTGCAAGAAGTTAAATATTGTGAGATCAGGGGAATCTAGGACATATGCATGCTTAATGTATATAATTTCTACAGATTCATCTTCGATTCAACCACATTTAACGCATCCTCTTTTCCATGATTAAGTCCTGCTATTCCTTCTATTATTTTCAGCATAAAAATCAACGAGAATTAGTTTGGATGGTTAAATCATATTAGGACCATTTTTCATTCATTCTTCATGAAAATCCTTTGATTATATTATTATATCATGGCACAAGATGGATAAGGAAGAGGAAAAAGGACAGTAATCAAGATTAAATACATACCTATTGCAAGGCTCAACAGTGTGCTGGAGATTGATAAATAAAAGGGTTAGGTTGTTCCAGGGCCAGTTGTTTAACAACACTACCAACGTCCAAATGATGATCAATTAAATGTTGTTCCTCAGGTCCCTAATGCTCCCTACTAGTCTCTCCATGTCCTTCAATTCTTAGATCATGATCAATGATTTTCCACTGTTGTTTTGAATATTGAGTCTTGACATCAGGAGTGGATATGTTGTTCGAAGGGTGGTGTTATCTCAAAATTAGACCTTGATAGGCTTCTAGTCAAGGAGACCCTGAGTAACTATTTCAAACAAAACTTTTAGTTGAGGCTTAGCCTCCTCAACCTGAGAGGGCTCTCTCAATAGGTTAATGATTTTTAAATAAAGATTAGATGTCTAGCTCTGTGAATAAAGTGAATAATTGGTTGTACTACTAATCAACAAAAATCTATTGGGTAAATGGAGTCAAATGTGCTTTCACAAAACATAAATATCAGTTTCATATGGAAGTCAGGGCATTTCAGGGTTTAGATGCATCAATAGAACAGTAGGACAGAGAATAAACACAGTTCATGAACATATGAAGGAAGTTAGAGCACCTTCAGTGAATTCTAAGTAACATGCATTCATGCCACTACAAGTAATTTAAAGAGAAACATCACGAGACAATAAAACATCCATAACCCTTTCTGAATCCCAAGTGATGAAACAAAACTCTCTGTATTAAGATAAAAACATAGTTCTCTGATATCACAAAAAGTATGCTTGTTCAATGAAAATTCCCTCCTTATGCAATTCAATTTCTTCCCTCTTATAGAGTGGTCATTACATCCTTGGATTCCTTCCAAACATTTGAGAATAAATTTGAATTTGACACCTATCAACTTCTAAACAAACTTCATTTACAAACTGATAGTTAAACTGTTTGTCTTGCAGTCCAAATACAACTAGGACTAAAACACTATTTATTATATCTTAACAACCTTTAACAACCTTATCTAATCATTAAAAACTATGCTTGATAGCTATTTATTCTAGACTTCGACCATGATGTTATTTATATTCTTGCTGTTAGACCCCATCAACCTGCTTCTTATCCATTCCTGCAAAATAGGAGCATGTTCCCTGTATAATAGCTAAATGCATCATTTCTATTCATTTGAACCAACTGTTGAAGAAATGGTGCTCAAAACATGTGGCAAATGTCTTATAACCTTCATTTTAATTCAAACTTCTAGCTGTGCAAATCTCAAACCTCCAAAATGGTGCAAAAACTGTCAATACTGCTGCACTACGAAACTGCTGAGTCTATTGTTTTCGTAGCACAGACTTTTCCTTTTAAAATCATGCTTCAAACTTCCATTTTTATGTGCCAAACCTCCTGTATCTTCATTTATATTATACATATACCTCCCACTAGCATCAAATCTCAAAACCAAACCCTTTTCACCTTTGAAAATTGCAAAAAATCTTCAACTGCATCCTACAGCAGTTTTGTAGCGTGCTACGAAACTGCTGTGTGTCACCTTCAGCAGTTTCGTAGCGCGCTACGAAACTTCTGAGTCTTCACTTTTCACATCTTCCTTCAAAATAAACCCTTTAATATGTTTGCACTTATTTTAGCTGTGGTTGATATTCAAATTGTGCTAGTTGTATTTCTAGGTCTTCTACTATCCTCTTAATCCTTCTATTGTTTGCCCTTAGCTTGGTATTGACCATCCTAATGAATTTTTCTTCTTTGATTGCAGGTAGGGTCCATATGAAGAATTGAGCTTGACTATCAATTAATTCAGGTTTTGGATTTTTCTCCATCTCTCACAGTCCTTTTATCCTTTCAAAGTTTTCCCTTTCTTCTGCATGCACTCTTACCTTTTTCTTCAACTTATCAATCTCATTATTTGCAAATCTGACTTTGTCTTTGACATATTCATAGCTGCTCTTTTCCTTCTAAATATTGAAAACCCTATTTCTATCTTCTTCAGGCATTGAAAATGATGTATTTGTGGTTTCTTAAAAAAAATTAGCACTTTCACCTCATGTTTGATCTATCTCCATGTCTGACTGTTTCAACTTCTTAGAGTGCCTAGTTGAGGATTTTCTGGGCTTAAAGATAAACTCTACCACTTCATCCTGAAAATCTAACCTTTTGGATGTCTTCAATTTCTTTGATTTGCTGCCACCTGTATCCAGTTTGATGAAGTCTGCTTGTACTAGGGGAGACTCTTCAATTTCAATAGCTTGAAGTATATCATTCAAATTACCTCTTGACCCCTCTGTAACTACAGCCTTACCCTTTTCCTTTAACCTTTGACTCCTAGTCAACTTATTTTGATCTGTTTTACTAGTTGACTGTTCTAGAATTGTCTCCTTAACCAGAGTTTTCTTCTTCTGTGCAGATTTAGGAGTATCTTGGATATTCAATGTTGTTCTTATCATTGGTTCTTTAACTTGTTTTTGAGGCTTGAGCTTAACAAATCTTCTTGACTTTTTTTCTACAGGGGCAGTAATCTTTGATGGAGTTTTTTCTTTAGCTTGAGGACTAACACCTATTCCTTCAATCCCAATTCTACTCAAAAAGAGGAATTCAGCCCAATCTCTGTTTTCTTTCTGCAGCTCATGTAAGACTATTAACTTGACTAAGCCATGGTGAAATAATGAGGTTTCACATGACTCAACTTTCATTTGTACCTTATCAGACATCTTAGCCAAAATTTTGAAAAGATAAAAAGGTAAATCTAGAGATATCATCCCTGTGAAATGAAGCAAGAGTTTAAAGTGATAGGTATACACCTTATGGTATCTCCCTTCACAGGTGAAGTACCTCTGAATATTGTAGAGCAGATTGGAAAATGTATCTTTGACATAACTTCTTGGCACATATTTTTTCAAATCAACCTCTGTAAACTCTGGTTTTAGAAATATTTTGCAGGGTACCATGTCAAACTTGAAGTTTTTAAACCACTTTTCTTCTCCTCTCGGAATTTCTGTAATTTCTGATATCACTTCAGGGGAAATTGGTAAATTGAGGAATCCAATCTTTGAGTTTGATCCTGTGAAGTTTATGGCAAAATATTTGGTGACTTGAGTGTGCCCTCCTTGAAGTTTTTCACAAAACCTCTAGCAACCTACTTTCTTAAAGGCTTCTTCAACAGAATTTTATTTTGTAAGGGCTTCTACACCTTCAGATTTTGTTCTTAGGCAATGACCAGACCTATGACTCCTTCTTTCTTCATCCATTTTCTTCTTGAAAACCTTGTATCTTTAGAAATCTATGATAATCCCTCTGAAAACCATGTGTCTTCAGCAAATTAGCAAATTAACAATCAAAGCTTCCTATTGAATGAGATGGCTCACTTGGTAAATGAGTTCAGCCTCGCTTGATAAAAATTCTGCCTCGCTTGATAACAATTATGCTTCCACCAGCAATGAATTTCAAACTCACTTGATAGCAAGTTTTGAAAATACTGATATAACCTGAATTTGAATGAGCAGCCTCGCTTGAATTTGTTTCAGTTCTGCCTTGCTTGAAATATAGTTTCACAGCCTCGCTTGAAAAATTACAGCCTCACTTGAATTTGTTTCAGTAAACTCAGGTCTTTCACCACTAATTTCTTCTTCAAAACGTAAGCATGCATGCACTATTGTCTTGCATGAGACAAATGAAGTTGAAAATGGCCAACTGTTTTCAAATTTGAAAGGACCAATGAAAACTGATCCCTAATCGATGACAAATGACCCCTAATAATTACAATGAATGGTTGCATGTGTGAAGGAGAACTCGTGGATGACACCTAATGATGAGGAATTTAATTGTATTTGACAGATGTGACAGCTCAAATGCAAAACTGAGAATCCCCGATTTTGTAACACATGATTTGTAAATTCGGGTTTTTGCTCTACAAAATCAACAGCGTTTTTGTAGCGCAAAATCAACTTTTTACACTGAGCGCACTACAAAAACATGGTTTCGTGGCTTATTCATCAAATTTTCGAAAAAAACTTTAAAAAAGGATTTCAAAACGTGGCATAAGATCTTTGAAGAATGAAACAAGGTTAATGAACATTGTTCGGTGATGGAATGAAAATTTTAACCCATGATCTAGACCTTTAAAAATATAAAAATTACTCTAACCTTATCTAGCATTGTGACTTAGGAACAAGTGTAACTGACCAAGTTTTAGATATTTTTTATAGTGATAAGAGGTGGTGAGGTCTAGACATGGAAGATATTGAAGGCCCAGGCTTTGATATGGTAGCTTCTTTCTGTGGTCCTATCTTCCTATTATCTCTGTATGACGTAGAATATTCCTTTTCTGCCATTGAGATGAGATCTCCAAAGAATGTATTTCTTCCCAAATATACACTCTTATTTTCTTTCTTACGACCCGTCTTTCCTGTAGTTAGTAGAGTGGGGGGTGGTTGTAGATGTTGATATCATCCTACTGGCACACATGGGCCTTATGTGTATCAATTCATCCTATAAGAGCTTTAGTTTCTACAGCAGTGAACCCACTCAAGTTTTTTAGAGCGATGTGCAAGTTCTTACCTTTTGTCTTACTGCCCAGCAACTGTATAGATGAATACACCCTAAAGAAAGACCCAAAAATTCACACTTCTAAGTGTCCCAGCAAGACATTGGTGAGCCTGCTCAAGTTTTTTAGAGAATTGCGCAGGTTCTTACCTCTCGTCTTACTGCTGTTGAAGATTGCAACAAGAAACAGTGAAGGAGGCATCCTGAAACATCTTTCCAGATCCTAGTTGGAAAGTGATCACCTAAACTAGGTGGGGGGCCACACAGGTGATTTTTGTCGCAAAGTCTATTTTTAGACATATGGATCATGGTCTATGAGTTTCAGGATGCTATTTTTGGATGGTTGGTCAAGTTGGTAAAAATATATGGACCTCTATTTTTAGACATACTGGGCGGAGTCTATTTTTAGACTGCTAGTCTAAAAATAGATCAGTCGAATATTATTAGCTCTTAATAATATTTGGACTATAAACATTATCTTATCCTCTTCGAGCACTTCAAATACGTTCGGATGTGGCACATGTACCGACAAAAAGGAATTATGCTATTCCTAGGGGTTAGTTGAGCTATTGCATGATTGACTTCGCTAGAACTCATGTAAGGTGAGAGTTTGGTGGAGTTGATGAGACAACATGGAGTTGTGTTCGCTTATCCTAGTTGAACTAGTTGTATTTAGTCTAATCGATAAATACACTAGTGATGAGTGGTGTGAATTAATTATTAATTAATTCACTAATTATTAGTTCATAAATCAACTAAAGAATACATTAGTTGACTCAGTAGCATGGACAAAGGAGACCAAAGGTTAGAGGTGGGTGAAAGGGGTGGAGGCTACTATCGGGCCAGACTATAGGGGCCGTGCATGAGATTTTCACACATCGATTGAGATTTCCAATGAGGATTTTGCAAGATAAGATGCTGGGATTCGAACTTGGATCTCATCATTATTCATCTTGGATTGCGTAGTAGAGGCAGGCTAACAGGTGGAGGAGATTTGAACTTGTGACTTGTTCATATCTGAGCTAGTTAGTGTGTAACAATTAGAGATAGTGCTGAGAGCTTGTGAGGAGTTTTTACTATGTATTGTTACATGTTCTCTATCATTATAATATACATATAGTTGGGGGTTTTCAGCTGTAATCTTTCCCCATTACATACTGTGTTATATGTGTGCTTGATTATGTTTTAATGTGCGCATGCGACTGCTTCTAATTCCACAAATTGATGATCAATGGTAGAAGAGGTTATGTATTATGCATGAAGCTCAAATAGTGTGTAATCAGGATAATCTCAGTGAATAAATCATCTATTATTCAAATTTCTACATGGTATCGGAGCGAGGTTGATCATCAGATCTATTACAGTGATTACATTTTATTTCGGTAGACAGAGTCTGTAAGAGGGCCAGGTAGCCTCTGGATTCATCCTTTCCTTGAAAGGTGAAAAATCCAGTAAATTCCCCTACAGTCGATCTCTGTGTTAGAAATACTTTGTTCTCACAGATCAGAAGCGGTTGAGTTTTGAGCTGGTGGAAGTCAAATTTGCAGCAGTGTTTTCATGGTGTCGAAGTCAAAATGTCTTTCAACGGATTGCGATTGGAGTATGCCCTTGAAGGTAGCTCAAATTATATTGCATGGAAATACAGGATGGAGGCGGTGTTAGATGATAATGGGTTTTTGGAGTTCATAGAGAAAGAAGTTCCAAAGCCTACTGATGCTGCTCAAGTTGAGGCTTGGCAAAAGAAGACAACAAAGTGTCGAAGGATTCTATTGGAGGGCGTGAAGGATCACACTGTATCCAGCCTGCATGGAAAAGCTTCTCCATACTTGATGTGGAAAGCGTTGACAGATTTATTCCAAAGAAAGAGAGACCAAAGGAAATTGGCGCTCAAGGATAAACTGAGGAAAATAAAGATGGAGAAGAATGACACTATTCCGGTATACTTGACAAATTTTTACCACTGCAGGGATGAGCTTGGGAGTGTAGGAGTTAGTGTGGAAGATGCGGAATTGGTGAGCTTGGCTCTCCTTGGTCTTCCGAAGAGTTGGCACTCCTATCAGGACTCTGTCAATGGTCAGGAGAAATTGCCAGGATGGGAGCGACTTTGGTCGGATCTTGTGCAAGAGGAGATAAGGCGGAGTACCAGGGATGGATCTTCATCAAAGGCATCTAATGAAGAAGATTGTGCTTTGGCTATCAAAGCAAGGAAGGGGAAGGGCAAGAATTCTTCTTCTCAATCCGGTGCGGATGGTAAAGAGCGTGACATGTCCAAAGTGAAGTGTTTTCACTGTCACGAGCATGGGCATTATGCCACAAATTTTTCATAGAAGAAGAAGAACAAGTAGGTTGCTGGAGCTGCAGCTGGTGAGGCTCTTGCCTCGCAATTTGAGCTGGACTTCTCATTGATCGCATGCATGGTGTCTAGTGCATTGGGATCGGGGTGGTATTTTGATAGTGGCGCTTCCTTTCACATGACGGGAGATGTGAATCTTTTCAGTGACTTGGTGGAGAAAGATCTCCAGCTGCATGTTGAGTTGGGCGACAATGGACGATACAATGCGACCGGCATTGGTACCATTACCTTTCAGAGGGAGTCAGGTAAACTCATTCTTTTACAAGATGTAGTGCATGTTCCAGGTTTAAAGAAGAATTTGATCTCAGTCGCAATGTTAGAGGATAAAGGGTATGAAGTTGTCTTCAGTGAAGGAAAAATTTTCCTTCGGCACAAGGCAACAGGACAAGTCAAGAAGGTTGGGATTCGAGCAAAGAATCTCTACAGACTTGAAGTAGATGGGATGTCTACGGAGCTTCCTACTGTTGGGAAGTGTGAGAAAGCCATGCAATTGAAGCTTGAGAGGGAGCAGGATTTGCATGCAGGTAAGAGTGAACCTATAGATGTGGAGCAGCCACAAGATGAGGATCATGGAGTGGGAGCAACCACTCATGTAGAGAAATTTCATGCCAGATGGGCAAAGGGAGTGCATGCAGCTATACCACCAGGTGAGAGGTGGGGCGACATGCATGAGTAATCCCAAGAGGATATTTCTGGGCAGAATTCATGAGATGGTGTGGATCTCATGAATTGAACCTGGCTATGAGGTGCCCACAGTGCAGCAGTAGCATGATCAGTTGGATTGATGCAGGCAGATCAAAGTGACAGTGTCAAATACTGGAGCGCGAATCAGAGTTGATAGCAAGTGCAGAGTGCATGTGTGCAAGATTTCAACAGCGCAGTGGTTCCTGATGACATGTGCAATTGGGCCCAGAAGAATTTGAAGACTTTGATGATAGATGCATCAGACTGATTGAGTTGTTTGGAGCCTATTCAGTTTTATAGGAGTTGCAGAGCAGATGCATGGAGTTGCATGGCGCTTGTGAAGGTTGCAGGGCGAATGCATGGAGTTGCATGTCGCATGCAATGATAGTCCTTTCTTGTTGAGAGGGAGTGTTGAAGATTGCAACAAGAAACAATGAAGGAGGCATCCTGAAACATCTTTCCAGATCCTAGTTGGAAAGTGATCACCTAAACTAGGTGGGGGGCCACACAGGTGATTTTTGTCGCAAAGTCTATTTTTAGACTATGTCTATTTTTAGACATATGGATCATGGTCTATGAGTTGCAGGATGCTATTTATGGATGATTGGTCGAGTTGGTAAAAATAGATGGACCTCTATTTTAAGACATTGGGCGGTTTCTATTTTTAGACTGCCGGGCTAAAAATAGAACAGTCAAATATTATTAACCCTTAATAATATTTAGACTATAAACATTATCTTATCCTCTTGGAGCACTTCAGTTTGATGCTTGGATGTGGCACATGCAGCTGACAGAAGGAATTATGCTATTCCTAGGGGTTAGTTGAGCTATTGCATGGTTGACTTCAGTTAGAACTCATGTGGCAGAGTTTGGTGGAGTTGATGAGACAGTTGATGGAGTTGTGTTCAGTTTAACTTAGTTAAACTAGTTGTATTTAGTCTAACTGATAAATACACTAGTGATGAGTGGTGTGAATTAATTATTAATTAATTCACTGATTATTAACTCATAAATCAACTAAAGAATACATCAGTTGAATGTAGTGCATGGACAGTTCAGTGGAGACCAGTATTAGAGGTGGGTGAAAGGGTGAGTCTACTATCAGTTGTGACTATAACTGTGCATGAGATTTTCACACACGTTGATTGAGATTGCCAATGAGGATTGCGTGGTACAAGACATTGGGATTCGAACTTGGATCTCATCATTATTCATCTTGGATTGCGCAGTAGAGGCAGGCTAACAGGTGGAGGAGATTTGAACTTGTGACTTGTTCATATCTGAGCTAGTTAGTGTGTAACAATTGGAGACAGTGTTGAGAGCTTGTGAGGAGTTTGTACTATGTATTGTTACATGTTATCTATCATTATAATATACAGATATTTGGGTGTTTTCAGCTGTAAGCTTTCCCCATTACATACTGTGTTATATGTGTGCTTGATTATGTTTTAATGTGCGCATGCGAAGTCTTCTAATTCCGCAAATTGATGATCAATGGTAGAAGAGGTTATGTATTATGCATGAAGCTCAAATAGTGTGTAATCAGGATAATCTTGGTGAATAACTCATCTATTATTCAAATTTCTACAACTGCCCAGAAAATGTGTCGTTGGAGACACACTAAGAAAAAAAAACGCACATAAATTTCACCTCTAAGTGCCCCAGTGTAGCATTGGTGAGCCTGCTCAAGCTCATTAGAGTGTTGCGCGGGTTCTTACCTCTCTTCTTACTACCCAGAAATTGCAGACTGGGTACACTCTATCTTCTAAGAAACAACTCTAGTTGATTGGATTGTCACTTCCATCCCCAACAACAACGCCAAAATGTTGGGTTGTATTAATCACGGTTAAATTACTAAATATCACACATAAATTATCAATTAAAGGACATCTTTTATTTCAATAACAGTTTCACTATTTGTGCCAATACATCCAACCAGAAGAAAATCCAAATAAAGGAAATTGTTGCTGAAGTAAATGTTGGAAGGTAATCACTCATGCAGAAATAAAATGATCTACAAGACTGTAATCACACCTCAATTAATATGTCCTAGCAGGCCACACAATAATTACCAAGTTGGTATCTCTAATCTCATATGTGTAACAACATATAAAACATTGGAATTGAGGCGGATCTTATTCACAGCTAAAACAACAACAACAACACTTCTACTGATACATAAAAAAAATACAAACACATATACACAACTACCTTTAATCACTACAATCCCTGCTAAAGAGGAGGGCCCTTCCTCCCTAGAAGGGCGCAGGTAGAGAAAGAACTTAATGGAAACTAAATCGAATAACGCATGTAACAATAATAATAAGATAATCTGTATTAATATGAGAAAAATTACAGAGCCAAAGTAATGTTGTTCTCCGCTAATATTTCGACCTCAAGGGTCGAGAACTATATAGTGGTTACATCTCAGAAAAATGAGGAATGGATCAGTCATGAGAATCTTATGATTGTCATGCTGATCGAAATAGAATACATATGGTTACAACCACTTAATAAAATTTTGACTGGAAAATTACAGATTACAATCAAAACTGCCTAGAGGATGTTATCCAAAAATACAATACTTAATAAATTCTACAAATATCACAATAAATCAAAATTGTAGCGCAACATCTAGAGGACAGGTCAGCATCAAGAGTTGACGAGATCCAGTCAGCGGTACAGCTGTAATAGTAGTTCGCCAGTAGGTTTGTAATAGCATCATGATGTTAAAAACTCACTATAACAGCACACCCTTAAATACTCCTGCATGCCTTGTTCTTGGGATATTTTGTGCTAAAAATGGCATCTAGAAAGACAACAAAAATACCATAGATCTTCTCCAAACATTCATCCTCAGTTAGTCATAAAAAGGCATGATACATCATAATAATTGATGAAATGGCATATTAATGAAAATAAGGTGAAACATCACAAGTTAAGATAGAATGGTAGGAAAAAGAGGCAAAGATAGTCCCAATGGTTATAGTCATGAGGTAAAATAGGGGAAACAAATGTAGGAAAAGTGTGCAAAACTGGCACCCAAGACCTTGTTTTATGCATGATTAAGTAAGATCGTGCAGTCTGCTAGTAAGTTCAACATAAGTTTTAAACAATGCTTGTATAATTAGTATATATGTTTTGTGAAGCTCTTCCAAAGAATAAAATCCATAAAGGCACATTCCATTGTCCCTCTGGATACAAAAACCCGGTTTTATCATCCCCCTATATTGCCTTGGGTGAGACTTTCATCTGCGCAAGCAGATCATTTCTGAAAGGGTCGATAATAGTGGGTTTTTATGGTTCGCGCAGCCACATTTGAACCTATTTCTAGGCCCCATCAAGCCAACATTTATCATGTGAATACATTGAAAAAATACACACATGTATAGCCTGAGGCTGATAAAGAAACTAGGTTTAATGAACGCATCCAACACATCTACTAACAGGTTCACGACATCTTGGAGAATTCCAATGCCAAGTACAAGTATTTACATGATCAACATCAGGTGCCACACAAGTTTTAGTTGTGAAACAAAGTTTGGTTTCATTTTCAGAAAGAACGCCTTACCAAAGCGCATCGGAAGCTCATAAAACTCTAATATGGTCCTTACACCATCACCAAGGTTGTGGGAGACAATTTTTTTTAGCTTGAAATTTCCCCATTCCTTGGCATGCACCTAGTGTTCAATGTGGATTGCCTTCAGACATACTTTCCACCATTAATAGACACATCAAACATTTCATAACATGTTAAACACCATGTTAAACACACACATGGTGTATGAGAAGAATAAACACACACACACAAGAGACTCAACACACAATGAAAAATAAGCGTGAGGCTTTCTTATTTTCCATTATACAAAGATGTACATTTATAGTACAATGGTGTGACTCTTGGTTTCACATTCCAAGGTCACTTGGACTCCATTGTGACTTTTCGCATTCCACACCTACCCATGTAGGATTAGGTGTTCCAACATCCCCCTTAATCCGAAGGGGTATGTGTGAGTCCAAGAAAAGAGTTGTAATACAAATCTGCAAAGTATACATGGCAGCACTTGGGCTGAATCAACTCTCTGAAAATGTTGGAAAAAAGAGGTGGTTTTAGGATGACCACAAACACTGGAATGCAAAACTTGTTGCAGTTCCCGGAACTCTTCCAAAACTGGCAAGAAGCTGAAAGCTTCTGCTAGAGGAATTGTCCCTCATAAAAAAGGGAGACCTTCGACCTAAAAGAAGGGAGGTCTACTACCCGTGATGGTTTTAGGATTACCAACAACTCTGGAATGCTTTGAAGCATTTCCTGGAACTCAACCAAAGCTGGCAAGAAGCTGAAGGCTTCTGCTAGAGGAAGTGTTCCTCATATATGAAAGGGAGACCTTTGACCTAAAAGAAGGGAGGTCTACTACCTGTGATGGTTTTAGGTTATCCACCAACCAAAGATGATGGTTTAAGGTTGTCCACCAACCAAGGGCATGCTCATGGGCATCCGTGTCTCTGGCTACATCTCTGAATCTGGAATGACAAATTGTGGCTCAGGCTCGCTTGAACTGTTGTGTCTCTGGCTACAACTTTGAACATGGAATGAGAGATTGTGGCTCAGGCTCACTTGATCTGACGTCGAAGCTTGTACATCACTACCATTTTCCCCCCTGTCAGGGACAAGGTGAGATGATGGCGAAAAATCAATTGCAAGTTTTCTCAATATCTGTGAACAAGTTCTAACATGTGTCGTAAACATCTTCTTGGCTGCTGATGCCCATTGCCAAGAAGCGATCCATCCAAGATGAATCTTTGTTCTTGTAGGAGGCTTGTTTCTGAAGCATCTACCTGAAGAATGGGTGTGATGACCACAATTCTTGCATGGATGAAGATAAAAATAGTGATCTTTCATATGGCCAAATCGATCACAGTGTTGGCATTTTCCAATCTATGATTGTTGTTGTGGAGTAGGATCTGGAACAGCTGCAGTTGAACTGTCATATAGGAATCCAGCACTCTGAAATATGATGGGCTTGGTGTAGTCTGGAATATGAAAGGACACATCCTTGTCATATCCAAGACCAGTTCTGTGCTTGTTGTGGACAAGCTTTTCCCAAGGTCTGATGATGGGCTTGAGAAGTGCAGGATGAGCTGCTGCATCTACATGTACATCTATTCTAGTACAAGGAACTGAATGGGAATTAACTGAAACTTTATCTTCTTTCTTCTAATGAGAGTCCTTCACAATCTTCTGAACAGAAACAGGTTCAGAATGGTGACTCTTTTGCTGAAGTTCATCTTGCTAGAGCTGAGATTCCAACTGCAAAAACTCAATCTTTTCTTGTGCATCTTGTAAACAAGTTTGAATGTTACAAAAAGCATGTTTGCTCATTTTTATCACATCATCAACATTTGAATGAATGAGGTTATTCAACAAAACTAATGCCTCATTGATTTTAGCCATTTTCAACAACTTAGGCTCAAAAAATGAAAGGGTGTCGGCTTCAACCGAAAATGCACCCATTTACAATGAGATTCAACAAATACAAATGACTCCAAAGAAATTCCAACTATGGAAATCTCAAAGTACAAAATGTGCTCCTCAAATTATGGAGGACAATCAAAAATTTTTGAAGCAACACAATGTCAATTCAATACATCATCTCTGCAAAATATTTGTTTGAATGTGCAGCTGAAAAAATTGTGCAAGAGGCCTTTAAGGCAGTTGAATTTTCTTCTTCAAAGAGCTGTTTTTCACCAATAACAACTCGTCTTCAAATGTCAATTTCTTCAAAAAAAATCACTCTTATATATGCCACAAATCATAAAATGTCAAATCTGCAATTTTCTCTATGTATTCAGTCCATCTGCTCCTCATATTCCATTTTCTTCATTTTGTTCATTTTCTCTCTTTGCTCTTCCTCTCTCTCTGCTGTTTTTTTTTTTTTAATTAATTAAAAATTAATTAAAAAAATGGGAATAATTAAAAATGGGGGGAATTAAAAGGTCGAATTTAAAAGGAAAAGGGATTATGAAATATTTTGAAGTAAAATTTAAAAAGGGAGGGGAGAGGGAAATTTATTGGAGGGAGGGTTTTAATTAGAAGAAAATTTTAATTAAAATTAAAAACGAATTGTGAGGGAGGGGAGGCCGAAAGTGTGAAAAGAGGGGGTGATATTTTAAAATTTTTAAAAATAAAAAATTCTGGAATTTAAAAAGGGAGAAGGAATGGAATTAAAAAAAAAAGGAATGGGAGGGAATTAAATAAAATACTTTAAAAATTAAAAGACTGGGTAAGGGGTGCCGTAAGAAAGTGGAGAGGGGTCGAACGTGGAAGGTAAGGGCGCGGGGTAAGTTGAGCGGTGGATGCGTATGGGAGAAGGGAGAGTAGTGCGAGTGGGTAGCTCGAAGGTTTAGGGGGAGCGAGCGGCAGGGTGGGGAATCGATTGAGGGAGGCGGATGCCGAGTTGAGAGTATGAATAGAGGCGTAGGGAGGGCCACGGTGAGGCGTGGGTTGAGAAGGGTAAGAGGGCGGCTGTGTTGAGAGTGGAGCGTAGGTTGGCGTGTAAGTGGAAGGGACAAGGGTTGATGTGAGGGGGTATGGGTTTGAGCGCTGGATAAAGGAGGATAGGGGTTGGTAGTCGGATAGGAACGTATTGCAGAGGTGAGGGGGGCGTGTTTAGGTTGGGCTGTAGAGCGATGGGATGGGTAGGACGAGCGCTGTAAGGTGGGAGCGGCGGGAGAAAGGAGGTCGCAGGGAATAGAGGGGTAGGCGCAGATGAGTGAGATGGGTAGCGTAGGTAAGGTGAGAAGGGGGGCATGCGTTAGGAAGGAGAGCAAGCAAGAGCGTAGGGTGGATTGGGTGTTAAGAGCGAGTGAGAGGGAGGCCGAGAGGAGAGGCCTGGTTGCTGGGTAAAAAATTTTAATTAATTAATTATTTTTTTTTATTTTTTTTTAATTTTTTTTTTTTTTTTATTTAAAAAACAGCAGAGAGGAGATTCCATTTTAAACCAGCTTGAAAAAATTGCAGAAATGAGGGCAACAGTAAAAATTTCAAGTACAAAAATACAACAACAGTTTGCAAAATTTTTTCCAATAGCCCAGCAATAGAGAATATTTTCCAGCAGCAGAAAAACCCAGAATTAAAGAAACTTTTTCAATGGAAAAACTCAGAATTTTTACTTGAAAAACTCAGAAATATTTTCCACTAAAAAACTCATAAACTTCTTCAGAAACCAACTTTAAACAATTTTTCCAACAGCTCTCCAAAATGCATAATTTAATGGGTAGAAATTGCAGGAAGAAATCAACCTTCAGATGCGCAGTGCTGCTTGCTACTCTTCTTCAAAACAAATTCCTGAATGCTGCCAATTTCTGATTGCTGCAAAAATCTTGATGAATGCGGCGAAAAATGCTGCTACAGAAAAACTCTAAATGCTGCAAAAATGCCAAGAATTTTTCAGATATGCACAGGCCATAAACACAAATGGTTCACTCAATTTGGAGCAGGGCCAACAATCGCCCGCTCTGATACCATGTTAAACACCATGTTAAGCACACACATGGTGTACACATGTTAAGCACTCACACCAAAAGAGATAAACCTATAATGCATGGAATAGGCCACAACTAATTGGATCATGGACACGTGGATCAAGAATACTCGCCATAAAAAGATCCAACTGTATCAGGTTGTCAAAACTGGCTGACTCTTGCACCAAGGCAAGTGGCTCACCAAATACCAAGTTCAGAAAATCTTGGAGATCTTTGAAACAAGGTATTATGATAGTCAAATGGATATCGTATTCCAAATTTACGACCCCGAGAATTTTACATTCCAAATAACCCCAATGGGACCCAAAAGCTTTTTCCGCTTCATCTCCTAGGGTTATTTTTTTAGATGTTTAGGGTTTCCAAGTATTTATTCATGATAAAAAGGCCATTGAGCCTCATTGTAACACATTTTGGAAGGCATGTAGGTGCCACATCTCTTCTTAGAGATAATATAGTGTTGAAAATGGCAATAAGAAACATTGAAAATGACACGAAGAAAGATTCTAATTTAATTTTCCTTTGAATTAAATTAGAAGAAAATTGTAATTCCACATATCATGAGTGTTATGCGGAATTCTAATATAAAGATAAAATAGTCTTCCCTAAGTGTGGTGATCCTTCATTCAGAACAACAGAAGAAAGGTAAATGTTCTTTTCTATAAAATAGACAGAAATATAGAAGGGATAAATACCTACTCGTGATCCTTTTCTCTCGTTCCTCTTCTATTGTTGTTCCCGTCACTCTTGATCTAGCTGAAACCTGCTTGATCAATATGTTATCGTTCTATAATTTTAATATTGGTAAGAATAATTATATAGGACAACATCAAAACCACTTTGGAGCCTAGGATCTAGCCCTCCTAGACTCAGATAGGGATCTATCTTTCAGATTTAGCTTTGTTTTTATGATTATGATATTAGGCTAGTTATATTGATTGTAGGGGTTGCTTTTTGATTGATTGTTTGGTTGGATTAGTAGATATATTTACACTAATTCCATTGGGCTATGGAGTCATAACAGGCTATATTTTTGCATTAGATTTTCAAGAGCATTTGCAAGAAAATATAACTACACTTACTGGATCTTAAAACTTAATGAATTATGAGATGACAGAAAATTGAATTTAGTAATGGTTAAGAAGCAACTAAGAATTTATTATCCAGAATTCAGAAGAAAAACATTTATATTTTAAACACAGCCAGAATTAAGGTGCTCTATTAGCAAATCTTATCCTTCAGATTTATTTTTTACAATTAGAATTAAATGATGCACTTAGAGAAAAAAACCCGTGGAAAACATTAAACACAACAGAGAAATAACATCACCAAGTAAACACAGCTCAAGTGTCTTGAAAAATTTCTTTTATTATTGATGCTCCAGCTCCAAAAATACAATGCTCCAACGGAAAATTTTTACAACCTAGGGTCATGTTTAGTCAATTTAGTGTCCTAAATTGTTAACATTAATTATCAACCAGGATTTGTAACTTTGATGAAGTGTGGTGCACTATATGTGCCTAAGTGTCCCCTTTTCTTACTTCTTTGTTTTAATTTTTTATTGTTGTTTTGGGGTCTTATGTTTTGATTCTTAGTATTCTACTCTAAATTAGAAAGATGAGATTAAATCTAATAAAAAAGGAAGAAAAGGAAATGTTGTAAAATAAGTTAATCTTCTATGAAAGAAAACAGAGTCTTATGGATAATTTTGAAGTCTAATTTCTAATCAAGAAAAGGTGAAACAAGAAAACCTAATCCATGGATCTTACAACTTAATTAAAAATTCAAGAAATGAAAACATTTGATAACTCAAAACATTGCATATGAATCTTATTCATTTGGCCATTCTTACAAATTCTATTCAATTTCAAGTTTAATTAGAATGTCTCTGAAAGAGATTAATTTCAATGGAATAAGGATCTTCTATGTAAACTGAATAAGAAAATGACATGAAATAAAATGATAGATAGTTACTGTGTCTATAAGTCACTCACTATTATTCAATAGATTGAACTCAGTTAGACTCAACAACTGTAAATTAGGAAAGCAAATGACATGAAATAAAATGCTAGACAATTAATGTGTCTGTAAATCACTCACTATTATTCAATAGATTGAACTCAGTTAGACTCAACAACCGTAAATTAGGAAAGAAAATGACATGAAATAAAATGCTAGACAACTACTGTGTCTGTAAGTCACTAACTATTATTCAATAGATTGAACTCAATTAGATACAGTAATTGCAGACTATGAAAGCAATCTAAAAAACAGAAAGCAAAGAGAGATGCTAAACAGAAATTGAAATAACATAGCTAGAAAACATAACAAACCTCCTTAGATAGCATGGGCCCTCTACTACCAATTTGGTGAAATTATTTAGCTCCTTAAGGTTGTAATCAAAACAACATCAAAGGCTAATCTCCTTTATTAAAAACAGTGTTTGATAAAAACATAATATCACTGTAATTATTTAATATGTTATTAACCGTCCCTTCTCGGTTCTACAGAGCTTAATTTATATGCAAATTACATAACTAATTTTGAACAGAAATATGTATAGGTGTAATCTTCAAATTATAATTGGATTGGAATTATTTTAAGACTCATGATTTGCTGCAAAGCAAATCGGGAGTCCTAATTCCTGTAGAAAACGATCTCTTTGACTCCTACCTTGACTATTGGATTAGACATCTCCAACTGTCGATTCAATCCTCGTGGATAGGAAGGAATCATGTAGAGAATATTTGAGAACTACCCATGTGTGCCTTCTCTTCAATTGACACCTGCATCATACTTAAACACAAAAATAGCCGCGGAACGCTTGTATGGCTACGGAATGCCTGTATTCTATAGCTAAACTGCTTAAAATTATTAAAACAACAAAAACCACGAAAATACAACATGTTAATCATTTGTATGTAACCTTTAAGCAATCCTAATCATTCTTAATTGATTTTAGGCTTATGAAGTGATAAAATAATGAGGAAATGAAATGAAGGTTTGTAAAAGAGAAGGCAATTCTAGGGTTCAACATACCCCCACTGCAAAAATATTGCATGTCCTCATGTAATTTCATCAAAACTTATTCCATGTGCTCTAAAACCTCTGCTAGAACATCTAGCCTTATCTTTCTGCTTCTTTTGCTAGTTAGTGTCATTCTGGGCTTCTTCATGAGTAATTTAAACCTGAGATTTATAAGGGCTTTGTTCAATTTCTTATTCCTCTTATTTAGCTTCCTTTTTACTTTGTGCAGTGTCCCCATTTGCAGAGTGAGAGTATTATTCATAGAATTCTTCAATTTAACTTGTTCTCTCAAGATTTCATTATCATTCTTAATGTTTCTATTCAGTATCTCCAATTCATAATTATCTTTCTTCATGGCTTCTATTGGAGGTTCTTGTGGTCTGAGGGATATTTCTTGATTCTCTGAGGCCTTTCTTTCCAAATATTCCACATAATCATAAATTTGCTGTTGAGTTGGGTCTATATCAGGAGTTCCTCTGTTAGGGTATTCTTAAAACTGATGTAAAGGAGATCTATCAACTGGTGTTTAAACAGGAGTTTCTTCATCTTCAACATTTATAATTCTTGTTTCCTTAACCAATGAATTTTTCATTGTTCCTTTGAGTCTAGAACTTCTCCTTAACTTTGGTGGATTTTAATTTTCTTCATCAGCATATTCACTTGTTATCTTCTCTTTTCTTTTGACCCTAATTTGTTTTCTAATCTTTGTCAACTTTTTAGAAATCAATTCTTCATTCTCTTCTTGTGATGGTGTATCATGTTTATTTTCAACAACTTTATCATTTTTTCTTCTTCTGCTTCTCCTAACATTTTCTTCTTTAGATGATGTTTCTTCTCGGTCTTGAAAATGATTTCTTAAAAGAAACTCTTCCCAATTATCTCCTATTTTCTTCAAGTGGAATTCAATCAGAATTTTTACTAAGCCATGGTGGTGGAGAGTAGTTTCTAGAAATTGAACCTTCTTTTGAACATTTGAAGCCATTCTTTTCAAGCTATTGAGTAAAAATAAAGGTAGATTTATCTCTCCATCTTTTAAGAAATTCATTAACAGCCTGATACGGTAAACATACATTGTACCGAATCTACCTTCACATGTTATAATTTTTTGCAAAATTAATAACACGTTTCTCCGTTTACTTTTTAAAGCTGTGCTCGGAATTCCATTTCTAAATATTGTAATTTCCATACCTAGATTCTTCAGTATTTGTTTCCAAGAATCATTATGAAACACCTTATTCTTGAACCATCATTATCCTTGTCTTGGAATTCTATGGCTTCAGCTACAAATGATTCTGTTATGGTGAACTTAATGTCTCCAATTTCCACTTCTGCTCCATCAAATTATTTTTTAATCTCTTTATGGAAGCCATTAAATTTTTCTACAAAAATTAACCATCCAGGTTGTTGTAATAAACCTTTAACTTGTGGGTATCCTTCCATATACTTGACTCCAATTGATTCTGTTCTTACAATTAAACCTATTTATTCTCTGTATAATTTACTTTCGTTTCTTGACTGTAGGGTCTGATGCTCTATTTATGTACCTACTTCTTCATGCCCAAAGATAGAGTAGCTGCAGAATGGTGTCTCACCCTAGAATTACTTCTCTATGTCTACAAATGGATCGGCTACAAAGTGTGATGGAGATGAGCAAATGACGAAGATAATCAAGTTGAGGGTTTAATATAGTGTGAAATGGCTATAGATATGTGGAAGGATTTACGATGATCTTCAGAATCATAAGTGAATAATATGATCTCAGAAAGACGTGGCCTAATAGGTCATGTCTAAGATTATGACCGTTAGTCACTTAATTAATGATTTTAATGATGAACCGTTATGGAGCGTAGGGTAAGGAATATGGTCGAGGTGTTTTATGATAAAGGGAGATCAATTCAAATGATAGATTTACTTAGGAGACATATGATTATGCATATTGTATCTTTTCATGTTTTATATTTTTGCTATCAAAATAACGTTGCACAATTTACCTCAGAATATTTGACTTTGCTGTTTGTTGTGTTTGTTCTTAATTTTGCGGAATATTGATCTTTTAGAATAGAGCTCCATAGTACCTCTTTTCAATAATATTTTATTTGTTGAAATAGGCTGCAGAGTCAGATTAGCTTCAGAAAAAAATTAGCTACAGAATTGACAACTGCAGAATGTACCTGTCAAAAGAATATGAAATATGGATATGGAGTGGAATAGGATGGAATATGGGTATGGAATGGAATATGAGTATGGAGTAAAAATGTTATGGAAATGGAAATTGAATGAAGTGAAGTATGGAGTGAAAAATAAATTTGCAATTTTTGTTTCACAATTATGAATACTTAGTTACAGAAAAATAAAAATTGAAAGTATAGGATGTTAGAAAATTTTGATTTTCACCCTACACTTTCTGCATAAATATGCCAATCACTGATTTCTTTTCATATTTATACTTTATATATATATATATATATATATATATATATATATATACACACAAAATAAGTTAGTGAAGAAGAATAATTCTTCTTCACTATCTTCATATCAATGTTATCTTGGAATTTTCTGACAAATTCTTCTCTTGAAAGTGGTTTATGATATACCTTCAATCTATGTCCATTTACAAGAAATGATACATTCTCTTCATCTATTGTTCTAATCCTTATTGCTCCATTTTCAAATATTTTCTCAATTTCATATGGCCCAAGCCAATGAGTTTGAAATTTACCTTGAAAATCCTTGAATTTTGAATGAAACAAGAGTGCCCAGTCACCTTCTTGAAATTTCTTTTATTTAATATACTTGTCATGCCATTTAGTCCTTTGGTGTTGCACTATGCTTGTTATTTGGACTGCATCTTGTCTGATCTCATCTAGTTCATTAATTTGCTCCAGTTTGTGCTTCTGTGCTTTTGTCAAATCAAGTCCTAGTTGAACTGCCATATTAAAAGTTTTGATTTGAAACTTTATGGGGAACATGACAAGTCCATAAAATTTGTGTGTCCTGTTGTGTTTCTCCATGTAGTTCTATAGGCCCATAAGGCTTCAGGAAGCCTCTCTGCCCAATCTCTTCTATGTATATGAACAGTCTTTGTAAGAATCCCTTCAATCACCTTATTGGTAGATTCAACTTGGCCATTTGCTTGTGGATGGTAGGGAGTAGATTTCCTGTGCCTGATTTTGTATTTCTCTACCATTTTCTCCACCAAATTTGATGTGAATTGAGCTCCTTGATCTGTGAAAATTTCTCTTGGGACACCAGAACGAGTAAAAATATCCTCAAAAAGAAAATTGACGACAAATAATTCATTATCAAAAGGTAATGCCTTGGCCTCTACCCATTTGGTGACATAATCAGTGAAAAATAGGATACACTTCTTTTATTTTGACGGAGGATTAATAGGTCCTACAAAATCTAAAGCCCATTTTTCAAAAGGTTCAATTTGTAGCTGAGGTTGTAATGGAATTTCATTTGAAGGAGAAGGTTTCCCTACCCTTTGGCAACTGTCACACCTTATGACATATTATTTAGAGTCTTTGAAGATGGATGGCCAATAATATCCTAAATGAAGGATTTTATAGGTTGTCCTCTTATCAGCAAAATGTCTACCACAGGGTTCATCATGCTCGAACACATTTTCTGATAATAAGGTCTAGTACTGTCTTATACAATTCATTATCAATCCATGAAAACCTTGCACTATCATGAATGATTCTTCTTTTCTCTCTAGCATTCATAATTGAAGGAAATTTTCCTGAAACTAAATAATTGGAAATGTCTACAAACCAGGGAGTTTGAGTAGTTATTGCAAAGAGATATTCATTAGGGAATTTGTCTTAAACTGGAGTATTGTCTTTAATATTTTGGATGCTAGATAGGAAATCAACCACTGTATTTTGTTTTCCAGGCCTATCTAGAATAGTGATGTTAAAGTCTTATAAAAGAAATAACCATCTTATAACTCTGCCTTTAGCGACTGATTTATTCATTAAATACCTAATTGCAGAGTGATCTGTATGAAAAAAAGTTTCATAGCCCATTATATAATGTCTGAATTTATTTATAGCATGAACAACATTTAAGAATTCTTTTTCAGTTACAGTATAATTCAACTCTGGAGGAGTCAAATTTTTACTTGTATAGTAGATGGCATAAGGGATCAGGTCTTTTTGTCCTAACACAGCTCCTAGAGTTGTATCTGAGGTATATGTTGATATATGAAAAGGTAATTTTCAGTTAGTTCCCCTTAAAATGGGTGCTTCAGATATTTTTGTTTTCAGGGTTTCAAATGCTAACTAGCAGTCAAAATTCCATTTGAATTCATAGTCTTTGGTGAGTAATTTGAAAAGTGGAGATGCTATCTTGGTGAAGTTTTCTATAAATCTTCTATAGTATCCTGTAAATCCTAGAAAAATTCTAACATCTTTTTGACAACTTGGAACTAATAGTCTAGAGATGACTTCAACTTTTGACTCATCTACTCTAATTCCATCTCCTGACATATGATGTCCTAGAAAAAACATTTCTCATGACTTAATGAAAGGTTTGCTTCTTTACACCTTTTCAAAACTTTTTACAAGTTTTCTAAAGCTTCTTCAAATGTATTACCATAGACTGTAAAGTCATCCATGTATACTTCTACATAATCATGTATTAGATCTGAAAATATTCCTAGTACTTCCCTTTGGAATGTTGCAGATGCATTACATAGTCCAAAAGGTAGTACTCTGTAGGTATAAGTTCCCCAAGGATAGGTAAATGTGGTTTTATCTTGATATTCAAGTGCAAATTGAATTTGATTATAACCACTAAAACCATCTAAAAATGAAAAGTATTGTTTGCCTCCTAATGTATCTAACACCTGATCTATAAAAGGTAAAGGAAAATGATCTTTAAGAGTAGCTTTATTTAATTCTCGGTAGTCAATGCAGACTGTTAGGTCCCTATATTACTAGTATAGTCCCTTATTTTTGTTAGTGTAACCCCCTTATTGTTATTATTTTACCCCTGTAACCCCTATATTGTTATTATTGTGCCCTTAAATTAATATTGTTAGGTCAGCTAGGATTACATTGTGGCCCCACTAGGATTACATTAGGGCCCCATGGACTCCCATATATAGAAAGGAGGTTTTGTAATTTGAATCATCCAAGAATTTTTCATTCATGTAATGTATTGAAGGTTTCCCCCTCGAAGTGGCTTATTTCTAAGGCGTTGATATCTCTTTTCATCTCTTTTTGAGCTGGTTTCATAACATTTGGTATCAGAGCTTTGAGATTCTAGGGTTTCACTGCTCCAAACAGGGCAACGTGGAATTTTTTCTATAACGTTTTTTCTACGAAGGTTAAGAATCTAAAATTTTTAGAGTGTGAAGCCAAAATCCTGAGGAACATCATCAAAATATTTTAGAGCTTGGTTTGCAATATTTTCGGAGATATGATCTGTGCAAGTTAGGTCATTTTGCAGGCTCCTAAATTTAACCTAAAAATGTCATCAAGGTATTTGCGTAATAACCTTTTTTCTATGAAGGTTCAGAAGTTGAAATTTTTAGAGTGTGAAGCCACAATCCTGAGGAACATCGTCAAAAAATTTTAGATATTTTTTCGCAATATTTTCGGAGATATTATATGTGGAAGTTAGGGATTTTTGAGGCTTCTGAATTTCATCTCAAAGAGGTGATCGTGGGAAAATCTTCATAGATCTCTCTCTGAGCATCAGATTGGGATGATGTAAAAAGTGGCCATAAGTACACGGACTGTAGTTTTTTTTCTATTAATTTCAGAGCTAAAGGAGGAAAACAGTGACACATGGCAAGTCGTACAAGTTCACTCTACTAGACCAGTCCTAAATTGGGTCATTGTGGGAGATTGGACATAAAGTTGGCTTGAAGAATCCAAATTAGATTAGACCTATGGCATTTGAAAGAAGCTTCATAGGGCTACTACAGGGCTGAATTTCAGATATTGAGGATCCACAGTTTTATATATATATATATATATATATATATATATATATATATATATATATATATATATATATATATATATATATATATATATATATATATATATATATATATATATATAGATAGATATATAGATATATAATTAATTCAATTTCAATATCGAGCTCCTCCAAAGCATGTAAAATGTGTGTATTGTTTTTCCGAATTGCATAAGTCTTGTTTGAAGAATCAAGTTGAATTGATTCCAAGGGAATATTGTAGAATAGATATCAGTATTGGATTCTAAAATGGCCCCTGAAAAGAATTCAACACCCATTAAGCCTTTAGAAAGCTCTACTATGACTCATGAAAATGAAGAATGGCAACATGACATATCAAAATTACAAGAGCAAGTGCAACAAATTTCGCTCTCGCAAAGAGCAACAAAAAATGACATGGAAGTTTTGAAGAAAGGCATGGAAACTAAGATGGATGGTTTGAAGAAAGGCGTGGAATCTAAGATGGATGGCATGGAAGGCGGCATGGAATCTAAAATGGAAAACATGAAGAATGATCTAAAAGCAGACATGGAAGGTTTGACAAAGTTGATACAAGAAATTTTTCCTAATGGTAAAAAGATAGTAGAGGAAACTCATGATGAGAACAAAATAAATGTTAATCATGATTTCATACAATCTAATGTTGGAGGGAAGAACCACCATATTCCAAAAATGGATATGAGGAAGTTTGATGGAAAGGATCCTGTAACATGGATACTACAGATGGAGCAATATTTTGATCTCCATAATGTGCAAAACACACAAAGGTACGCATTGCAACTTTACATTTAGAACAAAATACATTTGTATGGTATCGATGGCTTTGCTCCCGTAAAAAAATTGTCACTTGGTCAATTTTTACAGAAGAAATGATAGCACATTATGAGGATATAAAGAGCAACACCTTCTTTAGCCAATTGATAAATCTCAAACAAAAGGGTTTAGTGGGGGAGCACATTGAGGACTTCCAAAAATTGAATATAAGGGTAACTGATATTCCAGAGGAACACATGATTGATCTCTTCATAGGCACTTTAAAGGATAACATCCAACATGAAGTTCGTGTTTTGGAACCTGATTTAGTGGAGAAGGCATTCAGGTTGGAAAGAAACATTGAATGTAAAATTATGATGACAAGGAAGCCTACCACTCACTTCTATAAAGAGGGAAGTGTTGCTACTCCTAGATTTACACAACTCATAAGGTTGACACCACAACAATTGGAAGAAAAAAGAGCAAAAGGGCTTTGCTGCAGTTGTGATAGCAAATACACTAAAGGTCATAAGTGTGCTGAGAAGAAATTATTTTACATAGATTGTGAAGAGGAAGAAGAAAATGAACAAGAAGAGGATATACACCAGGAACCAACCCAAGAAGAGGAAGAAATAAGTCCGACCATATCGTGTAATGCATTGGCAGGAATTACCACTCCTCAAACTCTCAAGATAGAAGGACATATCAAGAAGAAAAATGTAATAGTGTTGATTGATTCAGGTAGTACCCATAATTTTATTCATTGTAAGGTAGCCAAGGAATTGAATTGTTTCCTATATCCAGCACCAAAATGTCAAGTGATGGTTGCAAATGGAGGAACTATAAATTTCTCTGGAAAATGCCATAATATCAAGCTAACCATGGGGGAATATGTATTGAATATTCCAATGATTTCCATTCCTATGGGAGGTGTTGATGTTGTACTAGGAGTACAATGGTTACAATCTTTGGGGATGGTAGCTTTTAATTTTCAAGAACTTTTCTTGAAATTTTTTTCAGAAGGAAAGGAAGTCGAATTACGAGGTATTGTGGGGAAGCCAGGAAGGATAATAAGCTCTAATGTCATGACAAAGCTTCTAAAGAAAGAAAAACGAGGCATAATTGCACAATTATGCTCACTGGAAGTTCTAACATCAAAATCATCTATTTCTGTAGATCTCCAACAAGTCTTGGACAATCATTCCAAGGTGTTTGAAACTCCCAAAGGACTCCCACCTATTCGTGTTCATGATCATGCTATTCATTTGATTCCAGGAAGTGTTCCTCCAAACATCAGGCCTTATAGATATCCTTACGTCCAAAAGAGCGAAATTGAACGTATGATTGCAGAAATGTTAGAGGCAAGTATAATTCAACCTAGTCAAAGTTCTTTCTCTGCTCCTGTAGTATTGGTACACAAGAAGGATGGATCATGGCGAATGTGTCCGGATTATAGGGAGCTCAATAAGCTCACCATTAAAGATAAATTTCCCATTCCTGTGATTGATGAATTATTGGATGAATTACATGGTGCAATTTATTTTACCAAGTTGGATCTTCATTCAAGATATCATCAAATTAGAATGAAGACTGAAGATATTCCAAAAACAGCATTTCGAACTCATGAGGGTCATTATGAATTTTTGGTCATGCCTTTTGGCCTTACCAATGCACCTTCTACATTTCAAGGGCTGATGAATTCCATTTTCAAACCCTTCCTTAGAAAATTTGTGCTAGTATTTTTTGATGATATACTAATCTACAGCAGGTCTTGGAAGGATCATGTTGAACATGTTGACAGGGTGCTCAAACTATTGCAGGAGAAATAATTATATGCAAAAAAATCCAAATGTTTCTTTGGAGTACAAGAGGTGGAATATCTGGGTCATATTGTATCTCACGAGGGTGTTAAAGTAGACCCTAACAAAATTAAAGCCATTAAGGAATGGAAAGTCCCCACAACCATAAAGAAGTTGCGAGGATTTCTCGTGTTAACAGGGTATTATCGCAAGTTTGTTAAGAATTATGGGAGAATAGCAGCACCTCTAACAACATTATTGAAGAAAGATGCATTTTCATGGACTCCCGAAGCAACTAAGGCCTTTGAACGTCTTAAAGAGGCAATGTGCCTAGCACCGGTCTTAGCTACACCAGACTTCACAAAAACCTTTATTGTGGAATGTGATGCCTCAGGAAATGGAATTGGTGCAGTTTTAATGCAGGAAGGAAGACCCATTGCTTTTCAAAGTCGTCCAATCAAAGGAAAGTATTTACAGAAACCTATTTATGAGAAGGAAATGTTAGCAATACTGCATGCACTAAAGAAATGGAGAACTTACCTAATGGAAAGACACTTCAAGGTAAAAACTGATCATGATAGTCTTAAACACTTTTTGGAACAAATACTATCTTCAAAAGAGCAACAAAAATGGGTCACAAAGATGTTGGGTTATGACTTTGAAATAATCTACAAAAAAGGAAAGCTTAATGTTGTTGCAGATGCACTCTCAAGAAAGAATGAAGAGGTGGAAGCATTGCTTTGTGCTATTTCTATTATCCAACCAGATTGGATAACCGAAGCAAGAGATGAATGGAAGAAGGAAAAAGATGTATGGACACTCATTCAAAAGTTGCAGCAGTATCCTAGTACATCTGATACATTTAGTTGGAAAAATGATTCCTTATGGTACAAAGATCGCTTATATCTTTGTAAAAATTCCCAACTAAAACAAAAGAATCTTTTGGAATTGCACACTTCCTTTTTAGGACACTCAAGATTTCTAAAAACTTACCACAGGGTGAAGAAAGAATTTTTTTGGGATGGCCTTAAATCTGATATTCTAAGGCGTTGATATGTCTTTTCTTCTCTTTTGGAGCTGGTTTTACCAAT